>LOJH01044814.1:747-13717 GCA_001685095.1 Ellobius talpinus | reverse complement strand
GACACACCTAGACTTCACAGTGGCAACTAAGCAGGCTAGCTTTCAGCTTGGGAACAATCACCTGAGTGTTGACTCAATAGCAATCTGTGTCCTGGGTTCTCCTGAAAATATTCATATACTCTGTAACATTAAAAACCAAGGAGTCTGGTTCTAAGTTAGTCATACTTATACTCCATTTGGCTATAAAAATAATTCTATATTTCATGCATTTTGTGTGTAAACATGTATATATGCACATGCATGCCACAATGCATTTGTGGAAGTTAGAGGACAACTTGTAAGAGTTATTCTCTCTGATCTTTTAAGTCTTGGAGTTTAAAACTTGTGTTGTCAGGATTGGTGGCAGGTACTTTTACCTCCTAGGCCATCTTGTTGCTACTCATTTCCATTTTAAGGAAGGCAAATACACAAAGTACATGAATTTATATACACTACAACATACTGGCTTTAGCATGTTCTTGGTTTCTCTCCAGTCTTTGCTAACTGTGATACCTACTTGGTCATCAAAGACATAAACAAGCTATCAATTATCTAAGAATAGTTTTTTTTTTCTTTTGGCAGTGTCTACAAGGAAAAGTACAAAGTATAATGATTGCATCTGTCTCAACACTATCCTTTAATTTCATCTTAACAATTACAGATTAAATACAATATATTTATTTTTATTTGCCTTGATTCTTTTTGATTTGCATTTCCTTAAGTATCCAGTGAGACAGATACTCAGTACTTAAGTGTATTGTTTCTCTAAGAGCTGACTGAAGAATATGACAGATGACTCAGTAACCATTCAAGCAAGTATGGTCCATTGATCGCACATCATCATTGTTTCTGTCCCTAAAACACATTCCTCCACATTCCAGTAAATGAGACATTATAGCTAAATATCACCTTGACATCAAATGTGGTTTAAATTTTGAAGACAGTCCTGAGATCTAGTGACATAAGAGAATCACTAGACTTAGAAAACATGTAATAGTCACAATTATAAATTATTGTGGTGAAATGATACAGATTAAAATCAGAAAAAGATAAGGAAATGGGGAACAAAGTCCATGACAAATGAGACATAATCTCTCAGGTGTTTCTTTTCAAACAAGATACCACACATACCAATTCTCCCAGCCAAGAGGTGACAATGTATATATAGCTGTTAAGCTCCCCCACCTAAAAAAAAAACAACCCATACAAACCATAGTATCTAGGAGTTTTTTCTATTATTATTGCAAACAGCTCATCTTTGCATGGCTAATACATCTTTATGAAGTTAGATAAAGCTATAGTCACTCAAAGCCTCAAGTAATCACAGATATCCTTATCAGAAAGAATATTCTAACGGTTCAAAACTCTTTTTCATAAAACCAGCTAAGGATCCTCTCTGAAGACAGGCCTATCTTGGGAATGACAAGAGTTTGAACAGTTACTTTTCTGAAAATCAAAACTGGAGAAAGAAATCATAATGTATCCAGAAGAGTGTCACTATATAGAGAGAGGACTGTGATAAGAATTCTGTTTTGTCATTAGATACAACAAACCCAAGACATAATGTGTATTTTAAGTTTCTAAAAGATAATAAAAACTTATTAAATATCTCTATATCTGGTGAAATCTTTTTACTATAATACTGTGAAAAATCATATTTAAGACAATTGCAACTGATAAAAGTTGGCAACTTCATAGGAAGAACTTCAATCAGGGGAAAAAATAATACCAGGTGGATTTTGGGGCACAGAAAAATGGCAACATTCTGGGATGTGGACAGTTACAGCTAACAGGGATAATGAATCCATTTGTCAGCATGTCTTTATTAAAAATCTTACATTCACCTGAGAGTTGGCCTGTAGCTAAATTTTTAGGCAAACTACAAAGTGCAGCACTTGATAACTAAAAACTATGTCTCTACTCTTAAGTACTTCATTAGCTGAATGTAAAACAAAGACAGAATTTGAAAGTGTACAAATTCTTTGTAATGATAATCTTCAGTAAAAGATAATCAAATTCAAATACCGAAACTGTTCTAAGTTCCATAACCTATATAGCAAGCTTTGGCTTTCTCATGTCAAAAATGCTAAATTCTTTCTTCCATTACCCTTTATTCTATAGTCTATAACTATTTTCTTTATGGTTACTATGGTGATTATACTTCACATCTGAAAGTTATTACATTCTAATTTGAATTTATACCAGCTGATCCCCAGCTGCTTCTCAGTAGGTTGTCAAGAATAATCACAACAAGAACTCCTTAATCATCTCCTCAAAAATCACTCATCACCCTGGGTTCTAACACTTTGTAAACAGCTTGTTTACCCGAAAGTATGCTTCACACCAACTTCTATTGGATGACTATTGTTTTTTAGTTTCAGAGTCAGCTGTGGCAGTTAGATGCAAATACTGTCCCAAGTGCACAATGCCCTGATGATACATATGAGATCTTCTGTCCTAAGAAGCATAAGATAAAATTAAATATACTAATAACAAAATTATTAATAATTGGCAATAATTATATGGACTGAAGTATAAGTTTTCAGTTACATAATGACTATAATAAACATACAGGTAGATAAAGGTGGGCAATGATTCAAGTTCAGGATATATGAATATGTCATCTGGAAACATTAACTTATAAGTTATTTGTTAAAAAGAGTTTGAATAGACCTATGCACATGTTCCAGAAGCATAATTTCTGCTTGGAATTTATTAGAGCCAAGATTCCAAAATAGGAGCCTATATTGGTTACTTCTCTATTTCTGTGAGAAAATCACATGACCAAAGAAGCTTGTAAAAAATCACTTAATTTGGGTATCATGGTTCCAGGGGGTACAATAATCCTTGACTATAATGACAAGAAGCAGAGCAGTAGCAGGCAGTTATGGCACTGGATAAATATCTGAGAGTTATATGTTGAGACAGTAACCATGATAGAGCCATTCTGTGCTTTTGAAATCTCAAAGTCCACCACCAGTGACATAACTTCTCCAATACGGTCATACTTCCTAATTCTTCCTAAAAAAATTTCACCAACTAGGTACCAAGTATTAAAGCATATGAGCCTAGGTTTCACATTCTGGTTCAAACCACAACAGACCTTCTACTACAGACTGTAGATATCTGTTTTTTTTTGATCTCTGAGGTTCAGAGAAACAGGTGGGTAACCATATTTGCTCATGTATCTCATTACTGATGCTGGCCTCTCCCTCCTTCTGAAACATATAGGAGACATGATTGAGGCTTAATGAGAAAAATGAGACCACAATAGCTATGCTGACACCAAAAGGTAAAACTCTATTTGGTATATGAAATCCCAAGCTCTCTCCACGAAAAGGGAGAAGAAGCCTGCCAAAAGGGCAAGTAGAAAAAAACTAACTTTTGCAAGTAAAATCTTTCTGAGGTCACTTCTGTTTTCTTAGATAACAAGACATTGTGGTCAAGTTACTCTGTTGATATATGGGTCAGATGACTTCTGAGAAGTGCAGAATATTCAGCTCCTATTTTCCTAAAGGGACTGGATCCTACACAGGTCATTCATCTAGGTATCTTAGGAGACTTCATCTTTGATCATCCTAACAACACAAAGAATTGATGCTTGCTCCTTACTATGTTTCTCTTCTTTCCTTCTGGAAGCAGGTATTAAAGATGAAATCTAAAATGTGCTGCATAACAGCAGCTGGTGTTATTTTATTTCCAGATGATAAATCTAAAGTGGTTTTGGTTCCATATTTTGTTTCCCAAATAATTTGGGAAACTAATACATAAATGGCATCAATAATGGAAAGAAGTGAGAAAGCATTTCTTACACAAAACATTTTAAGTTTTATTGAAATTAAATTGGTAAAAATTAAATTTGCTAAAAAGTTGCAGGAATGGGAAAAAGAAAACTGTAAGTCATATAGAAAATGAAGATAAAAAAGATGCAAATCTCTCTTTATCAATCATTAAGTTAAATGTGAATGAATTACATTTTTCCAAAAGACAGATTGTTAGAATAGGTAAAACATGGACATGTGACCAAACTACCTCTGGTGATAAAATACTTTCTTTTTTAATTTTATGAATTTGATTACTAAAAATAAACCTTTCAAATAAATACATTACACATACAAAATTGACCAGTTTCAAAGTTTACAGAACCCAATGAGCTTCTGTAGCCCTAAGATTGACATTCAGAACAGAAGTTGTGGAGCTTCACAAAAAGGACTCTTTCAGTTCTAAAAACACAAGTTAAAAGTAACCAAATGAGGCCAAAAGTAGCTCCTATTAACAACAGATAAAATAGACTCTAAGTAAAAAATGATTACAAGAACAAAAAAGGGTATTATATATTATTAGTTTCAAATATTATCTTTTATGACTTACAACAGAGAATCAAACTATATAAAACAAAGATACTTAATAACAATGACTGGAAATATCATTTATACATTCTTATTTCAATAAAGAGAATAACCACATAAAAGATGAGCAACAAAAGAAAATACTTGAATTATACAAGTCAACTAAAACTAACAGATATTGAGGTCACTACTGAACATGGTAGCTGCATATCATCCTTATGTGAACACAGAACATTCTCCAAAACAGGCCACATGTTAGGTAATGTTAATTTTTAATGAACTCTGAAAACAAGATATTATACAAAGCAACTTTCCCTCTTATGATGTGATGAACTTAAAACCAGTAACAGAAATAAATCAGAAACTGTATTCCTAGAAGCACAACAATATATTCTTAGTCAATGAATCAAAAATAAATAAATAAACCAAAAAGAATTTTAGAAATCATTTAAAGATGAATAAAGTGAGAATAGCCCAAAATTTTGGGGAAGCAATAAACGTTCTGCTATTGGGGAAATGTATGACTACATAAGAAAACATAAGCAATTTCAAATGGACAATATAAATTTACATACTAAGGAGTTATGAAATAAAAAACTGTCTCAACCACAAGTGGCATAAAGAAAAAAATAACAAAGATTAGTAAGTAGATATGTTTTATTAAATATTTATTTCTTACTTTTTAAATTATGTGAGAATTTGAGAGATGGTTTATTTGCTCAGAGCCCTGGTTGCTCTAACAGAGGGCTGGGCTCTTACAGAAGACCTGGATTCAGTTTTGAATACCCACATAGTGGCTCACTGACATCTGCAACTCAACTTCCTGGAAATCCGATGGTAGTGCTGATGGTATAGTGGTGAGGATGGTGGCTTGCAGGGAATCTGATACCCTCTCCTGGCCTCTTTGGGTCCTAAACATATATGGCATAGAGATAGACAGCTGTGGTGATTCCAAGGTCTCTCTTCTGCTGATCTTCTATGGTCCATCACTTGTCATATTTGCTGATACTCCTGACACCTCCATGGTATCCCCCAGGCTGGGCACCAACTGGGCCAGGGCAACATGCCTTTTGCCGCAGCCACCTATCAAAGCTCTGCTCCAGCTACCTTCTGGCCCCAGATGCACTCTCTCTGGGTCCAAACTGCTGCATGGAGTGGAGAAGAACTCAGGGAAGCAGGCTCACCACTCCTTCTCTGGAACCATTGAAGGTTTAACAATCTTTTAGGGAATATGGGTGTTGTCAACCTGTCTGGCTACTTCCTGCTGAGTGGGGGTGCTACATTCTTGGGGCTATTTTACATCAACATATCAGGAGGTCTTGGTGAATCAAACCACATAAATTTGCAATGAATCCACAGGTTCTCAGCCTCTGTGGAGACAAAAGCAGAACCTCTTTTCCAAAGCATCAAATCCTTAGGCTCATATTTTAAAGTCAAAATACCTTTCTTAGCAGTTCCCAGAAACAAATGTCTTTTTCCAGTCCAGAACACAAAAGACAACACAATCAACATACTAACATACATCTGTACATATTCTATCNTGCAATGAATCCACAGGTTCTCAGCCTCTGTGGAGACAAAAGCAGAACCTCTTTTCCAAAGCATCAAATCCTTAGGCTCATATTTTAAAGTCAAAATACCTTTCTTAGCAGTTCCCAGAAACAAATGTCTTTTTCCAGTCCAGAACACAAAAGACAACACAATCAACATACTAACATACATCTGTACATATTCTATCTTTTTGAGGCCCCCAATTCACCCTCCTGCCTCCTCTTTATACTTGCTAGTCTTTTGGAGGGTGCCCCTCAGAATATCTTTGGGGATGAAAAAAAACACATTACCTTCCCCAATACGCTCCTCTATTTAGCCGGTGGACAGAGAGACCCTTCATGAATCCCCACTTTCCAGATCTTGGTGGGACTTCCACTTGCCACACTGCTGGCATGGCCTGGATGCCAAGACTGGCTAGGGCTGCTAGGATTGAGACATGGAAGCTTCTTTTCAGGTGGAAGGACAGCAACCTTTATTTTGCTCCAGCTAAATCCTTTTATACTGGGAAGCTTCTGTGGAAAACCACTGGCCAGAAAGAACACAAACATCCTTGTCAATTACAGACCACAAGGAAGTTCTGCTGTTAGTCAGGAGGAGTGAGGGCAGCTAGATCACAACAATTACTAACTAGTTTTTACCTTTAAATCAACCCATTTCTATTAATCTATGTTTTACCATACATCTCATAACTACCTGTGTTCTGATATGTCTTGCTCCTCTGGTGGCTGCCTGGTATCTTTTCTGACTTCACCCTTCTTCATCTGAGTTTCAACTTGATTGTCTCACCTAACCTTATCCTGTCTGATTATTGGTCAAGCAGCTTTCGTTATTAGCCAGTGAGAGGAATACATATTCACAGTTTACAGAAAGATTATCCTATAGCATTTTCTCCTTTCTGTCCAATCAAAAATGAAGGTTTCAACTTTAACATAGTAAAATTTCATATAACAAAACAGCTATAAACTAAGAATTATAGTTACAATATCTAGCCTATTTGTATTTGATAAAATAAGAGAAAATATTTAATTATCTATCCTATATAAGTGAGTTTAAAGTTTTATATCTAACTTACCTTTTAAATCCTAACTAAGAAAAACTATAATTATAACTGTCTAATCTTCAATCCCATCAAAGACTTGAGAAGAAAATACCTGAGTAAACAGGAAGTACAAGCAAGTGACTTCAAAAAGATATAAGAAATGACAAAAATAGCTGACTGCCTTGCCTGTACAGTCATGCAAGGCTCCTCTGTAATGTTGGGTTATCTATCTTTGGCCTATAAGACTAGCATATTTCTCGGACATTTTTCAGAATCAGGGAATTTTAAAGGACTTTCCTACCCTAACTTGGGAAAGTTTGACAGTTGTTTTCATTTATCCTAATGTCCATTTTGGACGGTAGCTACCAGTAATCAAGGTGAGGGCATTTTCTTTGCCCAAATGACTAGTTTTTGCCATAAAGAAAAGAAACTCGAAACAGAGTTTCTTCAATGCCCATTATTCACTCAAGAGTATATTGGTGCTTAAAAGAGCAGACATGCCTCATGTCAAAAGGATTCTAAGTTATTAAAATATTTCAAATGTCATAATCTGTAGACCTTTGAAGTATCTAAAGATTACCTATCTGAAATATATCATTGTATACGTAGAAAATCTAACATGACTAGAAGTTTGACTATTATAGTGTCTATTAGTCTGTATTTTTAACTGTATATTACATTTTTATTGCACTATATAAGCATATTACCTTAAGCAAGAGTAGAAATATACAGAGTACATAACAAAATTGACTTTAAATGTATATCAATAAACTAAAGTCTATACCAATGCAAAATATCTTAAAATTAACAGTTGTTCTTTTGAATTAAAGTACATTAAATAAATTTTTTAAAAATCTACTCTCTTTTGTTTCATTATAATAGTGCCACAGAGCTATCTAAGAGTGGACTCAAGAAAATGTTTCAGGTTCAATTCCATTTCTCTTTGGTGAACTTGGAAAGTAAAGTGAATATTCTTCTAAGTTGCAGTTTTTTCAGTACAGTGCATGGTAAAACAACTTTCAAGATTATAAGCAAAAGAAAATTAAGAAAAAAGGAAAGAACAAAAATAAATTTGCTACATTTCTATTATTTTAAGTTTCTTCCCTTTCCTGATTACAAAATGAAAGTAATTTGGAGATTATGCCTTGTGCTTTTTGGAAGGATGGTACACTAAACTGAATATCAGCTCAGAGACTCAAGACATAATGGTTAGAAAGCTCCAAATTTGAAACAACTCGCACAAAATAGAATGTAAGCATGTGTACCTTCTAAAACACAGATTGCATAGTGATAGTCAAATCTGGATAGAACACATAGGAAAAAGTTGTCATACTTCTATTGAGGAAGGCATATAACATGTTTGCAGCTCAGCTGTAGAAACAGAATTTATTTTTAGAAGTCTAAGGAATTCATCTTACATATGTCTACAGATTAGCCTATAATGATGAAGAATGCTGGTTTAGGAGGATTGAAAAACAGAATGCATATAATTCCTGCATGTCAATAACCATTGAAAGAAACTGAAAAGCATTAAATCTTTTGTTGAGCATAGGTAAGAATTTGCATACTGATTGCTGTGTGTCTAAGCTGCTCCTGAGAATTCTTGTGATGATTATGTTTCCTTTGCTGATGATCCTCACAGAAGGCTGACAGAGTCACATCTCAGACATGTTGCTGCTCACTTGAGCAAATCTTTCTGAGATCTGAACAAATAAAATTCTTTCATTCTGATGTTGATTTGTGTGGCATGTGGGGTTATTTAGATGAAAGGGAAAATTAAATAAAATCATAAAAAACATGGCACTCCTAATTCTTTCAAAATTATTTTAGATTGTTTTTGAGATTATAATATATCATTTACCCTTTACTTTTCTTCCCTTCAAACTCTTCCAATGACCACCCTCTTGCTTTCTTTCAAAATCATGTTTTCTTTTATATTATATATAGTTAAGATTATATGTAGATATATAAATTCTTTTGCTTTATATATATGATAAATACACATATATTTATATATCATATATATTTCTATTTGTATAGATATGTATATATCATATATAGTCCTAAATACATAAATATAACCCACTCAAGTCTGTATATTACTATACACACACGTGTGCACACACACACACACACACAAACTTTCAGAGCTGACCATTAGTTCTTCCCTGAGGAAGACTATTTCTACTGATTTCAACATTCTTTAGGTACCTGTAGTTCTTTGTTTAGGGTTAAGGACTAAGATTTTCCTCTTCTAGGTATTTATGTGTATTGGTGTCTTTTCTTGTTTAGGCCATGTTTTGCCATTCATGTTGGTGAGACTTAATGGACATAGCCTCTGACTCTTCTAGAATGCACAATTTCAAAGCCAACTCTGTTCCCCAGGCTAATACTTATATTAGTGGAAAATTCACAAAAAAATATTCAGTTGGTCATGTGGTTGCAAAATGATGCTTCACATAAGAAAAGCAATATTATTTTTAGGGACTGAAAGGTGTATTGAAATCTTAATCCTTACTACTTCTGAGTGTTACTAACTATATTTGGATATGAACCCTGGGAAAAGGTAAATAAGGTATAAGGAGGCCATTAGGAATCCAATCTGACTAGAATTCTACACGAATATATTAGAACTCAGACTCCAGGGATAAGTACACTAAATAAAATCCTTGTAAGGACAGAGCAGGAAGGTGGCCTCAGAGGAAATCAACCCTGGGAGCACTTTGATGTGGTATTTCCATCCTCCATAATTACAAAACAATAACTTTCTGTTATTTAAGCTGATGAACCTGTAGTCTTGCGCTATAGCTCAAAACGAAGCTAGGTAAGCATAACTTTTGGATGTAATGTGTCTTATGCCAATGCTCTGCAAACTGGTTTCACTGAAGGGCCTCTTCTGAAAATTTATAATCCATTGCAGATCAGCTCTTCTAAAAATAAAATATTACATGTTTTGGTCTCACAGCAATATCAACTTGTTATAATATTTCCAAACAGTCAAAGTTTGTACTTTTGTTGACATAAGTCAGTAAATACTAACACATGGACTTTTAAGTCCACAAGCCATTCTTAAAGTAGAATTGTCTGTCACCATCTACTTTTGCTGCTGTAAAATACTTGAAACTGGGTAATTTGTAAGTGACGGAAATTAAGTCCCCATGGTTGTAGCACTTAAGGGCCATGTCTGGTAAGGAAGTTCTTGTTCATTCATTCAGTGTCAAAGGGCTTTCAGCAAATAGTCTGTGTTTTCAGTGGGTGGACATTCATCCCACAGCATTACTAGGTAACAGAACCTCAGGACTGTCCTGAATCTACACATAAAGGCAGAAACCTCAGAACTTAAGCCCTTCCTAAAGGTCCTGATCTCAGCACTGTTTTGTTAAAAAGCCAGTTCCCAGGATACATTCATATCTTAGCACTACTCTAGAAGTTATTTTATCCAACCTCCTCAATTTAGAGTTAATGTAACTGAGTCATAGGTTGCTCAATAGCAGACTGGGTATTACAAAGCTTCTCAGAGTTCCCTATGTCAAGCATGTTTCTAGTCAGCCTTAAATAAATCACCAAATGTTTAATCTACTTCCTTTCTAGTTATGTTAATAACAGCATTGTTTTTCTCATCTGTCCCCCTAGATGTGTATGTCGCCTCCTGTCATCACTAAATAGTTAGGAAAACTGAGTCATTTTATTATCTAGTTTCAGAAACATTACATCTTGTCTCAATAAATTACATCTGCCACCTGTGTGAGACTCTTGCCTTCTGTTCAGGCATCTTGTTTTCATGTACTTGAAATGCATCTTATTATCAATCCTCTTGTGCAATCTTCCCTTTATTTTCTTTGATTTGCCTTAGATTTTGTATACTACAATTTATCCTGTAATCTTCTAGCCTCTTCTGTCCTGGGTGTTTTGTATCTCGCACATGCCTCTTACTCATCCTTGATTACTCCCTCTCTGCTCCATCATTAGCATGGCTTCCTGAAACTTGTGTTTGCCATGCACTGCTTTGCATAGCCTACAGACAGATATTAATTTTGTTTAAAATTCTTTCATTTATCTTGAATCCTTCCCTACTATGATCAAGTCTTATTTGCTCTGTCTCCCACGTGCTAGGAATAGACATGTGATGCCAAGTAGCATTTTCTTAGACATTATTCCTTAAAGCATAAAAATAAAAATAAATTTAGTGGTGTTTGTAAGCCCATAGTTTTGGGCTAATAATTTAAATTCTATGGGACTCTCATTTTTAATGTGAAATGATTGACCTAAAGTTTTTACAAGTCTCCTATGACTAACATTATAAGTTCTAAAGGTTTACTTTCATGTATCTCTGAAAGACGCTGCCTAATCAATCATATTTCTTGAATACTCCATTGTTTCCTTTAGAAGGTTTAACCTTCAAGTCAAGGTTGACTTCATATCTTCGGCAGCCACTTCTCATTATATCTCAACTGTCTTTATTTCCACAAAGAATTATGCCTTATGCTCAGTATTTAACTGAAGTAATATTATATTTAAGTTAGAATGCTGACTGTCCCCTAAAGATCCACATGTGGAAGGCTTTACTCCATCCCCTGGAGCTACTGTATAGCAATGGAAGCAGAGATAATAAAAAGAAGTCCCATTGTTTGGAGTTGTGCCCTTAAAGAAGATATAGTATCCCTGAGCCCTTCTGGCTCCTCATTTGTTTTACAGAGGTCAAGAGGTGAGCAGCCTGACCTACTATGTTCTGCTTCCTTGATATACAAAAGCTCTAAAAGCCCATGGATTGAACACTCTTAAAGTCAGCATCTGAAATAACCCATTCTCCTTATACATCAATGATCATAGATATTCCATGGCAGTAATACAAAACAAATACTAAAAGTATTAAGTAATACTGAAAGTCACCATCTCCTCAATGAAAAGTTATTGAAAATAAATGACTTTTATAAAAATAAGTCATTGCTGGGAATAGATGCAAAGCTTAGTATATAATATGCATTAGGATAGGTCATGAGAAATTACCTTTTTGTGTTAGTTAAAAAAACAAAATAATCACTCAAAAGATCAAATATCATCAATACCATGTTTCGACCTGAAATACAAATTTTATTTGATTAAGGTTCTGTTGAATATCTATAATTTGTCCTTGGGCTGATCAATAGATATGGTGTTCTGTTTAATGGTAAAAACAGCCTAGAGTTAAATGTTGCTGTATGTGTTTTATAAAGGAAAGGAGTTATGTTTAAAATATCTTAAATAATTTGCCAATGCTACATAGTTGACCATATATTAAACCCACACTGCAGGCAGGTGTTTCTCACTGCAAAGATTTTGCTTCTTTTTCAAACTATCTAAAAGAGTAACCCTTCACAGATCAGTGAATCCCAGTTTGGAAACAACCATTTAAATTTGTATTGTTTATAATATTATATACATTTGAAAATAAGAGATTAGTGCTATATATACTAGTGTGGGTGGTTGGCAATAAGGCTTTTAAGAAACTTACTGAAGCACAAAATTTTAATCTTACTCGATTTAGATACTTAGTAAAGTCTGTAAATGTATCTTTGTGGTAATATCAGAAAATAGTCACATTGCTACATATCTGTGTGCACAAAGAACAGTATCTGGAATGGTACCTAAAGTATTCTGGAAGTAAGAGCTATGCTAAAACCCAGAGGGTGGGAGGAGGTAAAAGTAAGGGAGCTTACTATTTTTACTTTTTAGTCCTCTAAATTGCTTTTGCCTTTTCCAATAATTACCTGATGACCTCTAACAAGATAAAGAAGAAACATTCTCATAAGCCTTTATTTGAGGGTTAACTATCTTTGCTATTAGAAATACTTCATGCTTCTACTAAATATCTCATGCTATAAAACCTATGATGTCTAAAGGTGACCTCAGCATAAGAAGTTCTGCTTGTCTCTGTGTGTTACTTAATTGTCACAGTTTTATGTATATTGTGTCTTTTATTGCTGCTATTATGAGTGAAATTTCTATTCAATAAATAATAGTAAGTTTATAGCACTCCCGATGAAGAAGAAGAAAAAGAAGAAGAAGAAGAAGA
>LOJH01044813.1:0-12705 GCA_001685095.1 Ellobius talpinus | reverse complement strand
CACACTAAGAATGACTATCACCCAGCTGACAGTAATTCAAAGTACTAAAAGTTGTAAAATGTTGTGTTTCTGTTTACTGTACTTTGCAAATGATCTTTTAAAAATGAAAGCTCACATTGAGTAAGTAACTTACTATTATTTGGAATTTACTAAATACCATTTGTAAAAAATTGTATCAAGTAGATTTTCCTAGATATAGCCACCAAAGGTAAGATATACAGCAAACAAATATTTATGCATATTTAGTTGTTTTTATTTATTGGAGTTACTGAGCAAATGAAGGGAACTACAAAAATCACTTATAAATTTAAGTATTATATGTAAGAGATGAATTAAGAATCAGATATTTCTAACTTTTCAGTTTAAGTAAAATTTGAAAGAGATATAAAAACATATTTTTTAAATGTTCAACATCTCTAGCCACTAAAGAAATGCAAGCTAAAAACTGCGTTTGTATGTTTCAGCCTTTCCCAGCCAGAATGACTAAGCCCAAACAAAAAAACCAGGGCAAGTACTGGTCTGAATGTAATGAAAGGTGAGTACGCATTCACTGTTGGTGGGGATGCAATTTGGTGCAGCTGTATGGAAATAAGTGTGGATGTTCCTCAAATAACGAAATAGATCTATCACATGATCAGCTATACCACTTGCGTATAGCCACAAAGGACTCCATGTCCTAATACAGAGACATGCTAACACCTGCTCATCCATGTTCATTGTGCTCTACTCATAATAGCCATGGAATGGAGACCGGTAGATGCCCATCAACTAATGAATAGATAAGAAAATGTGGCATATTTATATAATGGAGCAGTACGCAGCTGTTAAAAATGAAATTTTCTAGTAAATAGATGAAAATGGAAGCTATCATTCTCAGTGAAATAACCCAAACCCTGACAGAGAAAGGGCTCATAGTGTCTCTCATGTTAGTTTTGAGTCATTAGATACTTGTATCTCATTTGGAATAGCCACGGAGTTCCGAAAATTAATAAGGAGCCATGGGGGGACCTTTCTGAAACAGGACACATTGATATAAAACATTAACAGGGAATAATGGAATGGGAAGGGCTAACTTGGGGTGTTGGAGGGGATGGCAATTAATATGGGGAGGAATAAATAGCATTAAAGTCTTTTTTTTTAATTCAGTTGGAAGTCTACTTCTGTATACACACACAGGAGGGGAGGAGAATGGATTTATCCTATAACCAAACGATACTTCTATTAGAAACAAGAGACTAACTAAAGAGACTAGTGGCAGGAATAGGTTACCTATTGTGGGGTTGTTGACTGGTGAGATCTCATAGACCTACCCACCCCCACGAGCAGTACAGCCTATTGCCAGTGCTCTTGGTTGGCCTCTAGAACTTGCGGACTATTGTTGACAGCACATCCTTGACTTATGTACTGTGAAACAACTAAGCTTAGTACTAACTTGGATGCCTCATTCCTACTTGCCAGCTTTCATGGTACTGGACAATGTTATTCACACTTCTAGAGGAGAAAACTAATCATTAATTGTACCCAACTGTAAATCTACATTAATGAACAGCCTGGCAAGATAGTCCTACTGGAACAATAGAGTCATGAGCGTCATTGAAGTAACCAAGTGTTCTCTGACTCAACTTTAGTCACACTCCATAAGATGAAACCCATATCTGGCACCACTATCAGGCCAAAATCGTAAGGCTAGAATGTCACAGACCCTGGAGGAGAATCCACTATTGTTATTTTGTTGAAAGCACATAGCATTAAGTAGACTTCTGATGACTAATCATTATGCCCATAGATTAATGCATCTGTCACCTCTCATCAGAGAAACTTCTGTCTGCAGCGGATAATGACTGAGACCCCTCAACTGGCCAAGGCATAGAAAATAGGAGACTGTGGAATGCTCAACTCTAAATGAAACATATATACTGCACCCCCTTCTCCGAAGGCTAAGGGCCCATAAAAGAAGAGGTGGCAAAAAGAGTGTAAGAACCAGAGGTGATGAATGACTATGGGGAAACAGTATCTTCTGCCATAGCAGGAAACTGTCCATAAGAATTCACAGAAGTTTGTGATGACATACACAAGACCTGTGCAGGCCAAAGCTAAACCAAATCCCAGCATGTAGAGGGACCCTGGGCATGAAGTCCCACCCCAAGAATGAGGAGCTACTGGGAATTGTTAGCTGCTGGGAGCAGAGTCAGTTTTCTCTAAGAGTGTAACCCCTGGTAAGACCACACACCCAAGAATATCTACACAGTACAAACCAGTCTTGGATATTTTTTTAAAGGACACAAAGTTGAGTGGATGGCCAAGATGGGAGTTGATCTGGGAAGAGTTGCAGAGGGTGGGGGAAATATGACCAAAACACACTGCACAAAATTCTCAAATAACTACTAAGAACAAAAATATATACAGGGCTCTATGTGGAGCCCGGCATGGTGATACATGCTTACAGTTCAAGCACTTAGGAGGCAGAGGAAGGATGAACACAAATTCAGTTGCTAGTATGGGCTATAATGGCAAAAATCTGTCTCAAAAATGAATAAAATTTCAGTGTCTCTGTGGAAGCTTGCTCATAAATTATAATACCTCTTCTTCATGGCTGGAGTCTCCATTTCCTCCCCAGAGGCCCTTCCGTCTCTTAGAATACATGGCCCTTTGCAGTCAATGCGCAGCCTTTTGCTTATTCTATTATTACTCCACTCAGTACTATTGTATAAACAGGTTTTCTATACATGGTGAGTAGATGGATAGATGATAGATGGGTCTATGAATTGACTGATCTATTGATAGATTCCTGAACAAACAGACACTACGACACTTATTGCCTGAGTTAGATGTGGCCACTGGCTTAAACCATCCCTCAGAAAACTGTAAATTGTACCTAGAACTATGGCTATAAATCTTTATGAAGTGTCTGTCTCTTATTTGAACTCTTAGCAGATGGCAGATGATAACTATTAGCACCATTAATGGTGATGTAATGTCAGTATTATCTTGGGCTATGCCATCTGGAGAGGTGTCTTGGATACTGCTCTCTGTATCCTGATCTTTGATGAGATGCTCCATTGAAAATGAGCAAGGCAGGGAAGGAAATTCTGCAGTCCAAGCGGTGGCAGTGTTCCACGTGCAGGCATCCTGCTCAAGAGAAAAATCTGAGAGCAAATGTGTATCTGTTCAGTCAGAAGCTGAATGTCACTTTGCCTTCATCTAGCACTTTCCCAGTGTCTGCTTTTATCTGGTTTTTTGCTTTTGTTGTTATGAATACATGTTTCTTTCCACCACAAAAGAACACAAAATCTCACTTTAATCCCAAAGTCATCATGGGCCAACACAAAACATTCTAGGGAGTGGTTCAGAGGCTGAGTGGACAACTTGATGTAAGCCATTTCCACACCATTCCACTGTGGTTTAGCCCAAAGAAGAAAAAGGTCTCATTTGGCAGGGTTGTGATCTTTAAGTTTCCCAAAACTTACTCTTCTTTATGTGGTCTATCTTTAAAACACATGGTCAATAAAATGTGTACTAAACTCAATCATCATGGCTCATGTGAGAAACTTGTAATGGACATAGCACACCCACAGCATTTCCTTCAAAGTTTTAACCATCATTATTCATCTGCAAGGCCCTGACAAATCACCACTTCCTCCTTGATGGACTCCTCTTTAGATGGTACAGGTTCCACCATTCCCTTGGCTGCATCTACTACACTGGTTTCAATTTGGGGGCGACACATGTGGACTGGCAACAAGCGAAGCACAAGTACATGAAAACGTCTTTAACCCAGTGCACCTCACAATTCTCTCCTGTTCTTCTAATTATTCCATATCTGCTTACAAGTATGTTTTTACATGAAATAGAATGGCAAACGCTGCTAGATGAAATGGCAGTAGAATCCCTCAAGGAGGAGAAAACAGTTGGACACTAATGCCTTTATTTGGCCATTTGGTTGTAAAGAGAAGCTAAACTGAAGGTGTTATAATCTGTGAAGGGGGAGTCGAAGTCAACAGAGTGGCTTGGAGTTAGAGGGAACAAACTATGAAAGAAAGGGGAGGGCTCCAAAAACGGTATGGGTGGATCTGACAGGAGCTGAAACCTAATCAAAGAGACACTTAGTGAAAATCTCCCAGAGACAAAACAATTAAGGCCCTCCATCACCTAGGAAGCTTAGTATTCAGTCTTAGGATATTCATTCCACATCTCTGTAAAATAACCCCCCTTGCTAGCCATGAGCCTTCAGTGAAATGTGCCATACGAGCCCTGGTTCAATTGTTCCAAAGGATGGGAAGATTGCTGGAGGGGACAAAAGGATACCCAAAATAGTAACAAAACAATAGAGAGAGCCAGAGAGACAACCAGCAGGTCACACCAGAGGTGTTCAGGGACACCACCAGCCTTCCCTGAGGATCTCTGCAGAACAGTGGAATACCTTCTTCTCAGAGGGTTAAAACTACTAACAGTGCCAGTGTGACATACAGGAGGCCTGTTCTGTATTCCACAATTTCCCGAAAAGATTCATTGAGAAAAATCTTGTAACCTGTATACAGAGCCTGTCTATAGTAAAGGCTCGATGAAATAACAGATATTTCCTTCCAATCAAGGGTCAATTGCTGTTCATTGGAAGCTTCTCACCTCCGGGCATCCTGAGG
Source organism: Ellobius talpinus (assembly GCA_001685095.1). Lineage (NCBI taxonomy): Eukaryota > Metazoa > Chordata > Mammalia > Rodentia > Cricetidae > Ellobius > Ellobius talpinus. Next base: position 8,065 of record LOJH01044813.1, on the reverse strand, counting down.
GCTTTCAGCTCTCAGAGAACATTAGTCTACAGACATTTGCTTCCAAACGCCTTTACAACGTGTTCCTAACAGTAATGCATCCAGCTAGAGACTCTTTCTTCAGTACCATTCTTACCCCACTGGATATTAGCCAGGTTGGAGCTAGATGCCAGGCTCCAGAAACAATGGAAGCCAAGAGACGGGCAGCCTCTGAGCGGCTCTCAGGTAAGAGCCAACGCCTCCTCACACAGTTAGAAAGAGCAGTTGTCTCCACTAGGCCATGAAGCAACATACATACATACTCAGCAGAAACTTCGAGAAGAAATCACATTGTTCTTTGACCTGGAAATTGTCACTCACCCAAACATTTGGGGCAGCACTGTCCTGGGGGTGTGTGACTAAGGTGCTGGGGACAAGAGAGAATAGGGCAGACTTCTCTCACGCACTGTGTCCTGCCTCCCTAAGAGAGAGAGAAAAAAAGCATATTTAGAAAAGTTGTTGCACATAGACGATACACAACTAAGATGTCAAGAGCAAGCACAAGGCCTTTCTTCAGCATCACACTGGCTGATCAGCTCCCTCTGAGCGGTAGTTCCCCACAAGCGTTTCTTTCATCTTCCCTGTAGGCCCTACAGATTCCCAAAACTACGAAAAGATCACCTGCAACTATCTGGTTGCAGCCGCATGCCTCCCAACAACCCCTACCTTTCTTTACCATTTAGTTTCTCAAACCTAGATTTGGAGTAGACTAGGGTAACAACCATTTCAGATGTCCTAGGATATGAAAACAGTTTTAAAATGAAGAAAGTTAAAACAAAGACAACAACAAAAACAGGCCAGCAATCCAAGTGAATCCAGGATGAGGGGACTGTTCTAATGGTCGCTATCTCTTGTCACCCATTTCCTATCCAAGCAAAGTACTCCCATTTGCTGAGACTTTTCTGATCTCTCTATTCCCATCTTCCTCATCTTTCTGCAGACATCTCCCTACAGTAAGGCTTCACCCTCAGTCTCAGCCTGCAGAAGTTGGAGGGTGCCCCATTGATGGTTCAACCAGAGAAGGGAGGGCACCTGCTGAAGGTGGGTGCTGTGGACACCTATGTGCCACAGGGCCATCTCGCTACCTGTTGAACACTGACACAATCTGGCTCACTAGCTATAAGGCCGTAATGGCTGATACCGGAAGATCTGGAAGATCCTAGGAGGACCACAGTAGAAATTTTTGAAGACTTTGGATATGGTTTGCATTCCCTCTTACTAACCCTAAGAACCCCTTATCCCCGACATTCTTTCTCATCCTCTTGCCCCAGCAGCCTCCTCGTGTCTCTGCCTATTGGTCCCTGTGCTCCTTTGGGAGGCAGAGATATAGACTCCCCCTGTCACTCTTGACAGTGGTGTCTCAGTGAGCTGTAACTGTATATTCAGAAAGCTGCAAGAAGAAAAACTAAAAATGCTTCCAAGTTAGTTCACATCTAACAAATCATCAAGGCTGGCACGAAAGCTGTCCCAATGCCATACAGGTCACTATATAATAAACTTTATGAATGAAGTCTTATTTTTCAGAAGTAGCTAAATTTGGTAAGTAGATCACCAGACAAACGGGATTATCTTGAACTGGTACCAAGTCCTTGCTAGGTGTCCAGAGACTGATCTGACTGGGAGGTGAGGAAATGAAGAAAAATGGATAGGTGAACACAGTGATGCAGAAAAGTCACGTGGTCTGGGGCTCTTAGCTGGAGGAACTGCGAGACGGTACAAACACCTCATGTTTACTATGTATAGTTGAACAGGAAGGCAGGATTATTGCGTATGGCTGGACAGGGAGATGGGTTATCACACACGAGTAAACAGGGAGGAAGGGTTTGCGTTTTACAGCTGGATCAAGGGGCAGGTTTTGCCAGTCTCTGCAGGAGCAGCCTCTGTAGGGGAGTAGTCTTCAGGCCATAAATATTCCGGGACAGAAAACTACAATGGACATTTTCTGCACACACTATCAGCACCCGCATACAAACCAGAAGGGAAGACTTTGCCATTTCCTTATGAGCCTCAATACCACCCTCACACATATGAGATGGGGCAGGGGTGGCACTTAGCCATTCCTCAGTGGATCTGAGGCTCTGGGGTCCCTGGCATAACCATGCCCCGGGCATTCACTCACGACTTCCTCCGCTTCCCAAGACTCGGTTCTCTGGGACTTGAGCTGCAGAGATGCTAAAGGCCTTACGACTCCCCATTACCTCAGATGGAGAGTTCATAGCTCAAGAGGCTTTGGTCAGTGAGAAACAGGCCCAAAGAGCCCTGGCCCAGAGAAGGAAAGCCCAAGCTGCAGTCATTTCCTCTCACCCCCCTCCTAGCCCTGTCTGCATGAGCAGCAGACATTACTAGCATTGGCTGTGGGGATCCTCTTGGCAATCACGTCTCCCTAGCCCAGTCTACCCTGTCCTTTGTTTCTGCATTCCCTAATTGTTCTGGTCACTTTTATTATTACAGTTTATTTTTTTGGTGGGGAAGAATTTAAAAAGAAAAGAGGCCATGTTAAGTCTTCATAAAGATTTGTTATTTTTAAGCCTCTTTAATGTTGGATTGTTCCCTAAACTAATACAAAACATGGAAAAAATACCACAAAATACTCTCCCGTTTTTATATTATTTCCAGATCAAGAATCATTAAAAATCTCCCAAGGATCATGGGTTGTTCTGAGAATTCTCACTCAACTCTGCAGAAGCCTGAAGGTAGAGATCTGTCATCAGACTTTAGGGATGGGTAACAGGGGTCTGGGTAAGCGGCTGACTCGGCCCAGCTTATGCATAAGACCCAGAGGTTACACGCAGAGGGAGCACAAGACGACGCTGACCCTTGATTTTGATTTCTATGGAATTCATCTGTGAGCATTTTCTTAAGATCTATGTTGCCGGCCATACAAGGCTGTCTGTGTGCAGGCCTCTCTTAGGTGCACTACAACACAGGCTTTTCATTGACATCCTCTGTTCTTGTTGGATCGGCATCTATTTTTAAAGTATATTTTAAAATTAGAAGTTTTAAAATACTGCATAATTTCTAAAAGTTAATGTGTCCAACACTTTGCAGTGCTGGCAGAAGGCTACGTGTGCACCCGTAACTTTCCTTGCTGCAAGGTCAAAGAGCAAATTTTGCATAGCTAATACAACTGCACTTTGTGTTTCCCTAGAGTCTGTTAAAGTAACTTGAACTTCAGTCTGGGTTTGCTGGCTTAGTCAAGTTTTATTTTGTTTGGGTTGCAGTCTTACAGAACAGCCCAAGTCCCCAGGCTGATTCCAGTTAATGCCTCCAAAGAAAGGGCTGGCCCTTGTTAGGAACACAGTTGCAGCTCACAACCTGCTTCTAACGTTTCAGCTCAGAGGAGATTCTGATTGAACTACAACCTGTGGCTAAGCTATACACTAACTGGGTTAAAATGTCAGAAGGAAGCATTTCTAAAAACAAACATATTGTAGGGCAACTGGTCTACCTCAGGCTCTATCAAACCTACACAAGCACTTTTCATTGTGGCTTTCCTGATCTGACTCTCTTCCACTCATCCACCGTAGATAGATAAACACATAAAGGACTCCTCTCTGGCACCTACCCATCATTCCATTGTTTTATTACATATCTGTTTGAGACCACCATATATATGCTTGGAATGTAACTATGAAAATAACAAAAGAAGTCAGTACTTTTGTGGAACTTTCATTACCAATTAGCACACTCTCATCTTTGCTAAGACCGAGGAAGACTCAATCAACACTGTGTGTAGCAGGAAGTTCAACCTACTCAAACTCAAAGGCCATGTAGGAGCCGCATGTCCAGTAAAACTGCCTCCTTAGTCTCTCAACAAACATTTCCAGACTTCCATGCAGATAGGCCTGGTCACATGACTCATTTCTAATCAGTGGAAAGAACCTAAAACATCTGTAGGCCTGATGCCATCATCAACCCCAGTTGTAATCCTGTGTCAGCCAAAAACAAAAATTAAGCCTCTTCTCCCCGTGGAGCCATCTGGAAACTTCATTTCTCAGGAATGCCCCCGTTTCCATATCTTCTGTTTTACCATTCATTCTTCTATATTGGGGGTTCATATAATTTTGGGTGTAAATATAAAAGCTTCATCTTATAAGGTAACAGAGTTTTGCCTCCATGTAATATTTTCTTGGAGGCAGGTCCAGTTCTGTGCTCCTGATGTCCTAAAGAAGAGTGAAAGTTTGAGGAAAACCCCATCCCAAAGTTGTTCATTGAGAGGTAGAACATGAGCTCCAGATTCCGGAAACTGTTAGCTGTAGAACGCTAACTATGTACTGGTAGATCTGGAGGTAGCCTGTGTCCACTTACCTTTGAATCTCCTTGGGTTTGTATATTCTCATTTGACTGACTGCACTTCCTAGTTGCTAACTAAATGCCTGTGGATGCTGACACAGCCAAGATCAATATTCAACCTCAAGATGTAGAGCTGTTGACACAATTCCTTCCAAGCAATTGAAACCCTGGTGTTATAAGCTAGTCAAGAAGGACAGGAGTATCTCTGTGTTCTGACCCTCACCATCTACCTTTCCTTGAGAGAAGCAAGCTTGTTCTCTACAGTCAGCCGTTTGTTACAACTGCATAGTCAAGCACTTCTCTGATATCAGCCACTTGTAGACAAGGACCTGAAACATATCTCAGGTCTATTTCCTAGGCTCTTCTACTTGGTTTAGATGATTGAGTCAAGAACACAATTGTTTTGTGTCAAAGTATACCATGCAGCAACAATTTTGCTGCATAATAAAAATCTGTCTTCGAAGCTGAATTTGGTGATAAATGCAAGATGAGAAAACCACAGGCATGTGCATGTGGGAAGCCTCTGCAATCCCTAAGGGTCCACAGAATTGGGACTGGAACATATCCTGTAGCATATGACATGGCATTGCTCCCTCGATTGGGACGCAGAGCCTGGCTGCCTGACTAGAAACTGGAATCAGGCTTTCTAAACAGCTTTTAAAAATCTCCCCAGGATGTGATATACTGTAGTTGACTCATTGCTGAGTTGTTACACTGAATCAGCAATGCTCTCCCACATCTAGGGAGATTTTTCCCTATAACCAGTTCTTTGAAAAGAATAGGGTTGATGCTAAAATGGTGGGAAGAAGGGAGCAGCTGAGAGGCCAGCGAAGAAATAGATCTTGAGTAGAAAAGATTCATGTGGGGTCCCTAAGTCTGACACCATCACAGTTAGTGTCTCAAAGCCGATCAGAAAACAAAGCAACTGCGCTGAAAAATAAAGGGGATAAAGACACTGCATAGAGAGAAATGGATTTTCTTAGCCATGTTTCTCTTTGTTCTAGAACTTAATTTCAGAACACTTCAAAATACAACACTTCCCAAGGTAAAGGTCTTGGTGTGCGGGTGGTTCTATTCGTTTTCCACAATAGTAACAACAAACAGACCAGTCAAAGGTGGAGAACAGTATAGGTGTTGGGCTTCTGGGCTGAGGGAGCAGAAATAGATAGTACAGGAAAGAGAGCACACACACACAATGGGCAGTGATGGAAAGACCAGGTTGTGCAAGGCCCCATGACTGGCACTGTTAGCACCCTAACAAAGCCATGGGCAAGCTGCCTGTACCCCACAGTAAAAACTGGGCAACTGAACTTAATGCACTTGGGGAAACTTGCCACCCAAAAAACACAAGATAGGAATGAAATGTGAATTCCATCCTACAACCGTCTGATCCTAAAACCTGCAGTCCAATTTCCCAGCTGGGAAAGGCAGTCAAACCAACTGAACGGGGCTTCTTCTCCCTGGAGCTCTGTCTTATGTACCCCTGGTCATAGCTTTGTGTCTATTAGAAATGACTTAGATGAAATGTTTAACCGACATTCTGTTTTGAGGACAAAAATTCAAGTCATGTGCATACTTTATGTAATTCCAGGGTTTTCCCCATCCTGTTTTCTGCTCCTCCCCTATCCCACACTGCTCTTTTACATCTGAAACAAGATGTGACTGGTGTAGAAATCTGAAATTCCTCCTTTTCTCTGAGGAGACTGATAGTATTTGCCATTCATCCCCACTACTGCAGGCCCCATATCTGCTTCTTTTCTGTCAAAGACTTAGCTTTGGATCCAGCCATGAGGATATACTGTACTCATTTCTGAAGGCCTATGACGGCTCCTCCTTAGAACATGGGCTTCTAGTCTAGGATGTGGGTCAGAAGCACCCTTGCAACTCCTGAAAAAGAATACTGAAGTGTTCATTTTCAGAATGTTGCTGCAATGCCCAGGCACTTCTACTTTGGCCAAGTCACACTCATGTCCCAGACACTAGGGAATCGTCTTCCTCCTCTAATCCCCAAGCATACTCTGGGCTCCCTGAACACTAGAGAGTTCTGCCTTGTACTGATTTAAGGTTGAGCATGCTGGTGGGGCACTAAGCAAAGGGACAGGTTACTTTGGTTGTCTCCATACTGTTCTAAGTATATATAGAGAAAGAAATAAATAGATACATATATATGTATATATATACACACATACATACATACATATAGAAATACACATACTTGCACACATACAGTCACAGTGCCTTAATGAAGATGATACTCTCCAAGAGAAGTATCATGTATCACTGGGCATCATTGGGCAATTCAGTCATTGTGCAACCTTGATGGAGTGATTTTGAATTAATGTGACTTGCAACATCACTGGCTGATATAATCTCAAAGACAACTATCATAAATGCACCACACTATTGACTGAAACACCCTCACATGATATAAGAATATATGCACACTGCAATGGAATCTCTGCGGGCTTGTCACTGTAGTTTAATAATTTGGATTTATGTGTCAGACTCAGCCAATCAACAGCAGTGTCTCAGTATGGACATTTGAGGTGAGGGACATCCTCTATTATAGCAGGCACACTGCAGCACTCCTGGCTTTAACAACCAAAAGTCTCTCACCATGCACTTCCTGGGGCCTTGGAATCATGTCTTGATGAGAACAGCAGAACTAGATCAATATTTCCTCACATCCAGGACCATGGATTTTTTTTCACATGGACTTGAGGATTCAGTCCAAGACAATGGCTTATGCAAAATGACTCACTGGCAAGCACTTACGTATATGAGCACACGCCATGTCTTCTAACATTGTTTAGGATGTGTGTTCCGAGTAGAGTAGTATTCATTGAAGGAAGAACCAGGTCCAAGCCACTTCCACACGTGGGAAGGAAGATATCAAGAGACATGGGAGGTGCTATAGGTGAGCACAATGGAGCCTTGGGAGAGTGTGTGTTGAGGCTTCCTTGCTATCTTCTGTGCAAGCCTTGGGAGCTTTGGCCTGAGCATCAGGGCTCCATGTGAGTTTCTGTTTATGAGTGATAACATAAAACTCAACTTTGATTTTACACACAGCTAGTCACATGTCAGCAAAACTCCACCAAGATACATATTTTGTCTCATAAAAACCTTCAGCAATAATGAGCCCTGAGGGAGGCCAGCTGGACTGACATGAATCAAATCTGCTTCCGTACTCACTGATATTCAAAGAGCCATGTGCCAAAGCTCTATATAGGGAGCCATCCTGAAATTAATTCTTTGCATTTTTCTCATGAATGCTTGTAAGTCTGATATAAATGCTGTTTATATTATTACTATTTTATCTTCCTACTGCTTCTCTAACAAATAACCACACAAATAGGGTGACTTAAAACACCATATATGTGTCATTTTATAACTTTGAAGGTCAGAGGTCAGGAATCAGGTTCATGGAGCTAATTTGGAGGCTGTATTCGTTTTTAAAACTCTGAAGAAGAATGCTTCCTTTGTCATTTCTTAGCTTCTAGAGGTGGCCCCATTTCCTTGGCTCATGGCCCCTTCAATCATCCTCAAAGCCATTAGTGTAGCATCTTCCAATTTGCCACTGCTGCACCTCTGTGTCCATCATCACATCATGACTCTGCCCCAAACCCTCCTTCATTATAGACCTTTGTAAGAGGTGGTCAGTCCCCATTTATCATCTGTGTATAGGATGACTACTGATTTCTTTGAGTTAATCTTGTATCCTGCTACATTACTGAAAATGTTTATGAGTTGTAGA
>LOJH01044812.1:0-13717 GCA_001685095.1 Ellobius talpinus | reverse complement strand
GAGCCAGGTGCGCCCCGGAGCTCGGCTGTTTTCCTGGTCACCGTCTGCTCCCGGCCAGTCTCAACAGTGACAGGCGTCTCCCGCATCCGAAAGAGGTCAAAAATGGGAAGCGCAGGGCTTTTTAGATGATGTCCATGCCAAGGTGACTTTCCCTCCCTGTGTTTTATGCGAAGTTGAGCCTCGGAAACCTGTTAACTTACTCTTGAAATACGTTTTTCGTAGACTCAGCTGACAGTGTGGTCGTGACCGTGAAGTTCAGTAGTTTCCTCCGAAATGTGCGGCACCCCTTAAAATGTTACATGTGGACTTTTCCTAAAACTGAAACTTCTGCCAGGAGAAACAGCTTTGCCACACAAGAAAACATGTATCACTTTTGAGCCCCACCGTCCGTAAACACTTTAAAGCATACTGCTAAAATATTAGGATTCCTGTATGTTCTTGGGTCTTATTATTTTAAAAGAATTTTTAATAGCTTTGGTGTTCATACTGAAGCTTTGTAGTCAGCCCGGAAGAAAAGGGAAGATTTTGACATGTCCCTTTCATTTGGTATACGAGTGATTCCATTTTAATTCTTACATAGTAAGTCCAAGATCTTGGACAGCAACTTGATGGCATTTCTTCCCACTTATTCCAAGTTACCTCAGTGGTATAAGGGCTGTGTTAGCCTCTAGAGCGTGCAGCCTGTATAAACACACATTCAAGTTATCATTCGCTGTGGGTGTTGAAGTTTTCGCAGTACAAAATGACTGTTGGATAGATCTGATAGAGTTGCTCCTCAGAATTGGATGTAGAGTTTTATGTCAGTCTCCATGTCTTTGAAAACTTGGGCACAGGTTGTGCCTTGTTTGGTCTTTTTCGATTAGCCGCTTCACATTTTTCCAGCATTCTCTATTTGGTTTAGTTGTCGGTTAAACTCTCCCCTGCAAGAATATTTGCTTTCTGAATTGGCAGGACCTAATAAGACAAAGTCTTCCATCTCTCAGCTGCTTGTTTACTTAGATCTGACTTCTGCAAGCAATAGAGGTGACCAGGTTTCAGTCCAGTTTCTTTGAAATATTTCTGAGCTTCGGGAAAGCCGTTACTGTTGAAACCTTATGTTTGCATGAAGGAGGAAAAGAACGACGCTGTGAGGAGCCCTTGGTGAACTCAGACCTTGAACTTGTGAAGAGGTGGACTTTCCTAGGATGCCCCTGGGTACTTGGATTTCCATAAACTCACCTCTTAGCACACACTTGTTCTTCCCCAAGATGGTCCACTGAGCAGAGTATACTTAGTAGGTCAAAAGCTAGAGTTGTCAACTTCCAGTTCTTACTAGGGCGATACACAGCATTAGCTATTGGGATGACCCTCCTTGTTCCTCTGTCTGTCAGTGTTGTGTAAGGGACAGATAGTGGCTACTCCTGTTTTGGTAGGTGACATTAGGGACCTAGGCAGGCATCCCAGGACCATTTATCAGTTAGAGGTACCAGCCAGTGGTTTTCCTCTGTGGGTTCCATATGAACCACCCCCTTCTGTCCCCTGGTGTCTGACTTTAAGATTCAAGCAGCTCTCACTGTTGCTGATGTCTGCCCACCTCTGACTGGGACTTCATTTGGCAGTGGCATCTGCCTAGAGTAGAAATCTATACATTCTTGATTCACCTCCAGTGCTTTCTTCCAAGGCTGTTATCTTTCTTTGCCTCCTTTCCAAAATATAGGAAACTTACTGGTTGGGCCAGAGAGCACCACCTGGTGTCAGACTGGAGACATCTCTCCCTGAGTCATGTAGTCGCTCCTAAAACCGGGTGCTCACGCTAAATAAAGTATTACTTGACCCTTCTCTGTAAAGGCTCCTGTGAACTTGCCCTGGCCTCCCTCTGCAAGCTAGGGCAGTCTTTGCTGCTCCCTTTGAAAGTCTTAATCTTGTTGTCTAGATGTCTCTAACCATCACTTAGTTCCAATGTCCCCTTTAACATTTTCCCCCAAGGAACTCAGGGCTTTTATTATAAGACATTTGTTGGTCAGTCCAAACAGTCTAACAGTCTCTTTAAATGAATATCCAGTTAAGATGCTTATTTATACTTTAAGTGAAATAAAATGAAGTATAGTGGTCAAGGTTCATTTTGTTATTTTATTCCTGCCCATCCTAATTATCTGTTGAAGAAAATATGTATGTGTATATATATATGTGTATATATACATATGTTTGAGTATATACAGCTATGAATATGTCATGCATTTATCTGTCAGTTATGTTTTCGTTCTGCTTCACAGACTCTGCTCTCATTTGATTCTCAGCAGCATCTTTTTTTTTGATACTCAAGTATTGTCTGACAGATACTAGTACTTACACGTTAGCACAGTTAGAAATGGATACACTCACTACTCACCATTCTTGTATGTGGTCTCTGGCCTCGAACTCTGGGAATAGTGATCACCAAGAACTGCAGTCTCACCTTGTTCTTTTTTCATACTCTTAAATTCTTGCCTTTTCATGTTGCCCTTTTTCACATAGACCAGATAGTAAGTAGTGCATATCACCCTATTCCTGTGTTGTCCCGTTTGACTCATTCATCCACAAAGTTCCAGGTGAGAGACGCTCTATGTAGCTCTACTTGCCTTTGGGAATCGATGCCCAGCAAGTCAACTTTGGACTACAAATTAGGCAATCTGTGTTCTTAGCTCGGTTCAGTTGTTGAATTGCTTTTGTTTAGACTACTTGCTTAATCCACTTGGCTCTGTTTCATCAAGCCACTACTAAATAGTCTTTAACTTAGCTGTTTTGCTCTCCATGGAGACTTAACAGAAGTTTGTTATAAGATAAACATGACACCTGCCCAGGAGCATGAAACAGTTCCCAATAAGGCAGGTGTAGGAGGTGAGCAGATAAGCCTTGCTTGTAAAAGGAGACGCCTGATGTCAGGTGTGGTCATCAGTGCTGTTGATGATGGACGAGTGCTGGACTGTTGTTCTCTGGCATGCTGCCTTACGGAGCTCACCCTTGTCCCATTTCTTTCCTCTCCTTGCTGATGGAGGAGGGTCATCGCGCTCCCCTTATCACTACACCTTGCCTTTGCACATCTTGCTGTAGCTCCATGAGAAGAAAGAAAAACGGAAACCCAGAAAAGCCAACTGGTTTTCTGTTACCAGTTCCCACAGATTGTCAATGGGCTCCAAACAATTCATAGTTCTGCATCTTATTGTTTGTGACCTGAAAATGTAAGCTGGCTACAGGATTGTTGATACACTTCTCACATTTTTAATCCTCTGTCAACGTTAAGATGTTGCTTTCATTTTTGTACCTTTCTGTCTCTAGACTCTTCCTCTTTACTGTCCTAAATGAGACCTGAGACCGTAAACATTTTTTAAAGGGTGGGAGGCAGAAGTAGGAAGATTCTGAGTTCAAGGCCAGCCTGGGTTACAAGGGGAGCTCAAGTCTCAAAAAACAAAACAAACAATAAAAAGCTTCAAGAATTTGAATATAGTATGCAAAATGGTTCTTTTTCTTACACTTGATTTAGGAGGGCAAAACTACTATTGTGTTGTCTCCTAGAAAAGTTGATTCCTAGCTTCCCAGTACAAAATATGCCTATGTGTAAGAAAAGTATGTTTAATATTTAAGGTATCTGTTTAAACTTCAGAAACGCTTTCTTTTCTTAAGGCTGGAGATACGCATGTTTCATAGTTTCTTAACAGTCAACCAGCATTCCTTTCCAATTTGCTTTTTTAAATGTGCAGTGCAGTATTTTAAGAAAGATATGTTTAGACCTATTGCTGAACATATAAATATATGTATGATTACTCATTATTTTAATAAATATTTTTTGATCCTAGCTTCTAGTTTCTAAAGTAAGCTGTAGTAAGCTGTCTCTGATGAGTAAGACTAATAGTTCTGTTTCAGGGGTGAGGGAAAGGATTGATACATTTATTTCTCAATTTAAAGTACAGGTTTACAGATCATTTCTGTGATAGGTGAATATTGGTTTAAATACACTGGTGGAATTGATTTGGACTTACGATTGGTGTTAGTTTACCTTATTAATGTGTACACTCTTCTAATATAGACATACTTATAATTAAATAGTAAAGTAGCTCTATTTTCAAAAGATTATACCCTAAGTCGTAGTACAAGTAAACTCAGATAGGTCTATAGAACGCCACCTCTCCAGGGAGTGAGGGGGACAATGGCAGCAAGGCCAATATGACAGGTCATGTCCAAGGCAGTGGACACCCCTTCCTTTGACACGGGTCAGAGCAGACTCTAGCCAGGTCTTTTTCTCTAAAATAACCAACAGTGGGTGTGTGAATGTAATCATGGCAGGAGAGAGAGCGCCATGTGTTTGCCGGTCAGAGTTCTGGGCTCTGCTCTCATGTTTGTCCTTTAAGTGGGTCGACAGATCTGTTGATTTTCTCTTTCTTCATTGTATTATGTGAATACTGTTGTCTCCCCTCTTTAGTTATAATTGTTCTGAGAATTGTATGACGCGGTGAAGAGAAGACATTTGTAAGCTGCCTCAGAGTAGAAGGATCCCATCCCTTAAACAGGGTCTTATCTCCTTATTGTTGATAAGGAGGCAGGCTAAGGCTTTCAAGCTCCTTCCTACCATGAAGCCTGGGGTTTAGTCAGCGTTATTTTACTGTACCTTTGAAAAGCATTCTCCAGCCCATTAGCATGGTGTTGTGTGCAGAGACAACTGTTACATTTAGAGCTTGCTTAGAAGGGACATTATAAAAATAAGGTACATGGTACTTGGTTTATGGTCTCCTAAGGGAGTGTATTGGCTTAGTGTGGCTGCACAGAAGTGACCTCAGGTTCTGTGGAAGTACAGAAAATAGGGACTGATGGGGTACTAGGTTTTTCAGAAGGAGTACAGGTGTCTGTCTTAAAAAAACACTTGGGAGCTGGGCACGGTGTCTCATGTCTGTAATTCTAGTACCTTGGAACAGAGACAGGAGGATCACTGCAAGTTTGAGGCCAGCCTGATCTGTATGTGAGTTCTAGACCAGCCAGCCATAGCAACTCCCTGTCTCAAGAAAGAAAAGTACTGGAATGCGCAATCTAGTAGTGAAAAACGCCCACTTGACCAGAGCTCTGACTCTGGTCTATCACTTGGTTTTGGGGTAACCTTGGAGATGCCTTTGCTTCTCTGTGCCTTGGTTTTCTTTTTCTTCATCTGCAAGACAGCCTTAGCTATAGAACTGGTTTTACAGTTTTGAGTACTTGTAATTAAAGAATACTCTTTTATGATTTAATGTTTTAGCATTATAGAATCTAACTTGGGGCAGGAGAGATGGCTCAGCAGTTAAGAATTTTACTTGGTGCTTATATTTCTAGAGGTAGATTCCTCACGTGGTCTTTTGTGTTTATAATATAGTCATAACATTTTGTGCATATCATGACCTGTTTATGAAATCTAATTAATGTAGGTTATATTGTTTGTTAAATGCACTTGTGATACTTTTCACCGTAGAACCAGGATTGCAGAAATAGTATTAATAGATATTAGGTAACAAGCACACCAGGAATAGTTACTATTACAGTTAATATGTAGATACAACACTACATCTGCTCTCCCACAAACACTGGCAAGTGCCTCAGGATCTGTGTGGAAGGCAAGACACAAACAGGTGGAACTGGCAGCAGGCTCAGTTTTCTCTTTGGGGAACTTGAGATCTGTGACTTGACTGTCATGGACCTCAAAGGTGGGAGAGCTGGTGTGGTAGTCCCTTTTCCAGCTGACCCTACGTTCTTTTTGTGGGCCAGAACAAAGCACTGAATATGTCAAAAACTGACCTCCGCAGTCACCAAGGAAAACACCACTGTGGCAGAGAAGAATTTGCCCAGTAAAACAAGGTGTATCCGGGACTTTTTGTTATAGTTTGCTCTTTTAAAATATAAAACTATTGTATAATGACCTGCCTGTGTGTCTCTTTAGTGCAGATGGCAGACTCCTAGTATCCCCTACTTCTGGCTCATGTTGAGCAGGAAACCGCTGATTCTGAGATGGCACCTGGCACCGCTCTCAGGGGTTAGGCCCAGGCCCCTTAGGCTGTCATTTATAATGATAATCACTGAGGACCATGGGCCAAGGCTGGAGGGCCTTAGGTGCTGCCAACTCCCCAGTCTCAGAACAGTGCCAGCTGTAGCACCCAGCAGCCCTTCTCTTCTGGAGACTTGTATTCTCTTCCTTTACACTTCTGAGTTGATTGTGTTTTAAAAGTGTATCATTGATATTTACTAAGTTCCACTAATGTTGAACATTTGTATTAATCCTACTTTTCTGTTCATGTAGATCATCCTTAGTTAAGTCAGTGTTAAATAAGATTAGATGGGTAGTGCCAAAAGTTGACACCGAACCCAGGATAAGCGTAGCTTTCTTTAGGGGTAGCGTTTCTCATATGCAGCACATTGGGGCTCTCTTTTTTCCCTTAAGATTTTGCTGTAGTTCTAGAAAGTTTCTCACCCAAAGTTTTACTCTTTGTGGGTGAGGTTATAGCGCACCTTTAAGTCTGAGCATCTGTTAATATAAGCAGAAGCATTTGTATTTTGTGTCTACTTCACCCCATGACTTAACTGTAACACCCTAAGAAGGAAAAGCAGGGTGCCCAGGGTGCACAGTGACCCTGCCAACCCTGTGCCAAGCAACTATGGGGAAATGGTGACATTTCTCCCCATGAAGTCCTGCCCTCCCCCATTTCAAACTCAGATATTTCTTAGTATATTACCAATTCTGCAAATACAATATTAGTCTGCTGTTTAAAGGTGTGTGTATGTGTGTACTTACATACGACATTCCACTTAGCAGAATAAGTCAGGCATGTGACCAGAGCTAGGAATCGTTCCAGTGCTGATGAAAGTAAGCTTTAGGGCATGCTGTTCAGACCCTCAGCTAAGCCTGCTTCTGGTTCTCCAGGGCCTTCTGAGGCTCATTTTGACTGTCCGCACTTGCCACATTTGTTAGAGCAGAGCACAAGCTCAGAGGTGAGTTTGAAAACTTTTGCTATCCTGGAGGAAAGTTTGGCCTCCTGTAGAGTGAGATGGTGATGGCCAGGTTGTTGAGGTACCATGGGAAACATGGCACACACCAGAAAGAATGGGCTCGGGCATCTGCACCTCAGCTGCTTACCTCAAATCCAGCAGAGCCGAACACATTTCAGCTACTTTGGCCTTGCCTTCCTCTACTAATCTAAACTGCCCGATGAACTTATGCTGGAGGAGCAGAGGAAACATGCACAAGTGGACCAGCCTCTGGAAAGGGAGGTTCCACTTTGTGTGGCTAATGACTTCAATGCGGTGGGAAACTTCCACATAGCAGGAATAAGCTGTCACAGGGAGAGGTGCCACTGCTAGCCTACTTCTGCAGGCTCTTGGGCTCACCCGAGCAGGAGGCAGCTGACCTGTATCTGCATGGCTGCCCTGGCAGAGTGATGGGCTGAAAGCAGTGCCTTCCAGGCCTCTGGGCTACTGGAATACCTACTTGATGGAGTCTTCTGTGTCTCTACCGTCCGTCCACACCTGTAGACCCATGGGACCCAGATCTGGTTGGAAAGATGTTGTGACTTCTGGCTCTTGGTACCATCCCTTCCATGCTCCTTAGTGTTTGCAGTTTATACACCAGTACTCGGTCCCCAACAGACAGTACCCTCCAGTCATTTGGGTGTCCCTCTCTTCAAGGCACAGATTGTGGCATTCCCTTTCTGCTTCCTGTGTGTATTACTTATGGCCCCAGCTCACCTGTGAGTTCCGTGATAAACACTGTTCTTTTTGTTTTGTGTCATTTTCTTTTTTCTGTAGAACTTTCATTATTGAGGTTCCTCAGTGCTGAACTAACAAGAGGGTACTTCCTCGAACATAATGAGGCCAAGTATACAGAGCGAAGAGAAAGAGTGTACACTTGTATGCGAATACCAAGAGAATTGGAAAAGGTACTTTTTTTATTTCCAAACATCATTTGAAAGTTTTAATTGTGAAAAAAAATTATGAACAGCTTGTGTTGAGTTTTTAAAATACTGTAAGTAACATGGTAAGTAATTGAACATGTTTGGGGCTATAGAATTGCTGTGTAGAAAGCGGCTTATGGCAGCTAGTTTTAGTGTGAAGGGAATATTACTAACTCTCTCCATGCCTTAGTTTGGTACTTACTAAACTTAGATATTTTCATCTTATCCAAACAGCTTTATCCAGGATCTACTTTCTTTCTTTGAGCTCTGCTAGCTCCCTTCAGTTGTGTGCATCTAGAATAGCACTTTCTTTTTTTTCCATTTACAGTATTTAATTTCAGCCTTTTCTGGGGCTTCAATTTCTTAGAATAGCCACATGTTTGAAGACATAGGTGACACACCTTCAAAGGAAAAAGATGACTTGTTTAACCCTTGTCAAAGAAAGCGTCCTGTTAAAGGTAAACACAGAAAAAACAAGACCAAGTCTTCAGTAGCTTGTTGCAAGGTCAGTCAGAGGACAGGAAAGCCCTTTTCCTCTGATGCTGCTGGGCTAGGAGTCCTGAGAGATTTCAGATCTTATTACAAGGAAAGATGTATGAGCTAACACATTGGTTTTTATAGTAACAGAAGGCTTGTTGAGTCTGGCTGTTTCCTATTAGAATGGCTGTGGGGAGCTTCCCAGCTTGTTCTTCTCTTGCACTGTGAAACAAGAGGTGTGGCAGGTGGTGGGAAACCAGTACCCAGCCGCTGTGGATGAGGAGAAGAACAAATGTAGACAGCCAGCTTCAGCATCTTTACTTTGTTGAGGTTCTTGGTAGAGTATTACGTTCTACAAACTTGAGGGAGCTGGCACTGGAGCGAGATTTGAAATTTAGAGGACTGCCGAGGAGAGGCAGAGGCCCTGTGTGTGCCAGTGATCAGCACATCGTTGTCTCTCTGAGAAGGATGGAGGAACCCTGGAGCAGCCTGAGGGACTAACGGAGTGGGGGCGGGGGTGGACTCTGCAGCATCCTTTCCTCAGCACCAGAGTAGCTGCATTTTCTCTTGGGGGATTCAGCTGAAATTGTGTCTGGGGCTGGCAAGGTGAGACAGATGTTTGTTATGGGAAGAAAGGAGATTTGAAATCAGTTATGTTGGAAAACACTGTTTGGTTGCCTTTTAAATCTCATTGTTTATTTTTTCCAGTGATAAACCATGAGGCAGAAGTGTTTGGACGTAGTGTAGAGGCAGGGGGAAGACAATCTGCTGACATCTAGTTTTTCTGGGGTAAGACCAACATATACCCACCTAGCCTTAAGTTTTTCTCTCAGTGAGCAATCCCAGACACAGTGTTTCTTGGGAGAAGACAAGGAGGAATTTATCTGCAAGCACAGCCAAACTTCTCAAATGGAACCAGGGTCTCCCTTACAGTGACCATATGTATCTGGCCCCTTTGTTACAATATCCATTAATTGTTTTCTTCATCAGAACAAGCGCAGTGTACACATCATTTTCCTTCATAGCAATTTTAAAGTAGCAAGCAGATATCATGTTTCATGGTGAGGAAATGCCCACAGGTCTCAATAAGACTTAATACAAGTAAATGTTCTTAAACTAGAGTCCACTGTGAGACCACAGGTGGGTTAAGTAATGTATGTGGTGTGTTGCCATCAGGATTTGCCTTTATAAGAAAGAATCTGTACCAGGAGTTAGTATTGTTTATAAAATTGCATTTATTTGTATGAAGGTTAAATGTATAATATCCCAAATTTGAATTAACTTTCATTTCTCAGTTATTTTTGCCTTCCATGAATGTGACTGCTGGCTGTAAGACTTTTAGGAACATGGGGAGTGCTTCAGAAGAGAATCATATTTTCCAGTTGAGTACACTTCTCCTTGACTGCTAATATAGAAGCGGCATCTAACTTAAAGCCTGGAAGACTCATGGACATTCAGGTTAATCAAGATGATTTCCTCCCTTTTAGTTAACATTGTCTATATCAACATACAATACCTTATTGACCATTTTCTTGGTAAACGCTGTCACATAACATTATCTGGAAGAGATACTTTGCAATTAGAGGGCTCTGTGCTTCTCTGAATTCTGCATGGACTATAAACACTGCTGTTTATACTTTAAGGCCGAGGAAAATCAGTTCAGTATCTTTTACCAAACCTGTTAACTAATGTGGAACAAAATTATCCCAGAGACTACATTTCTCAGTGAATTAACAGCTTTACACTTGATGTTGTGTAGATATACGTCCTCTGTTTAAAACAGTACTTCCAACTTTTCCCTAACATTCCATTTCAAACTTCTTCCTCTGGTATAAGGCCCTGACATTTTAGAGTACTTCCTTGGTCTGTATAGGGATAAATTTCTTCCTTTCTTCCTTCCTTCCCTCCCTTCCTCCTTCCCTCCTTCCTTCCCTCTCTCTCTCCCTTCTTCCCTCCTTCCTTCCCTCCCTCCCTCCTTCCTTCCCTCCTTCCTTTCTTTTCACAGAAGCCTCCCAGTCATGCTCAGCTTTGAGACTCTTCTGAGGTCTGCTCCTAAGTTCATATGGTCCATTTCGGGAGTGTCATTTTGTGTCCCGAGAAAGCATGAGGCAGAATAGTGCAGTGGCTTTCAAACCAGGCTGCTGCTGCTGGCTTCAGATCCCAGCCCCACAGCTTCCGGCTGTGACTCCTGGGTTATTCCCTCACCTTCCTGGGCCTGGATTTCCTGCTTCTGGATCAACTACATGTCAAACCCTGTAGAAGTGTTTTAAAATCTTTACCAGTCCTTCACTTTAGCACCTTTCCAGGAGTGTCCTGCCGTAGAACAAGATGAATTTCTTCATCCACAGGTTTCAATCCTAAGCTTTCAGGACGTGGCAGGAGGTGCTTGGGAGAGACCTGGCTCTAAGGCTCCCTTGGGGGGTCCCTTATCTCCTACTTTGCTTTCATTAAACATGACTTTGCCAACTGTGCAAGAGATGATTATTTGCCAGCCTTTCTCAGATTGCTAACCACTGGTAGACAGAGAACATGGGGAAAGCTGATGTCCCCACTTTCCTTTAGTCAGGCTGTCTTGGGGTAAACCTGATCTTATTCATGAAGATTTACCAGACAGGCACACTAGGTAGCATGGCCTACAGTTGATTAATAGTTCACAGCTTTCCAAGTTTAGTTTCAGTGGGATACAACTAGAAGTTAGTTGAGGACAAAGTCCCATGGCTTCTGCCCTGTGTGGCAGTTTCTATGCTGACTACCAGACTGAGTTCACTTCCCATCCATATTTTGATAGGGACCAGTACTAGGGAATGATTTACTATGTGTCACATATGCAATTATCTCTGTCCAAGGGCTATTTTTGTTGTCTCTGTGAATCTAAAATTGCAATTTTGCAAAAATTAAAATTTTGCAAACCTGCCCATCATAGTGTTTTCTAAAATTCCCTGACCAGTTTAAGTGCTAATTTAAGGAACTAAAGATCACATACTTACTGATTTATTTGCTCTCTCTTAAGTACTTATAATATATCCTAGGCATTTGTAGCATGGAAGTGAATAGGTAAATATAAAACTCATATTTTATCATGTGGTCATCTTGGGAAATATTGGATACAGTAGTAATTATAATAGAAGGTAAAGAGTGATAAGTGCTTTTAAGCTGTATAAGTAAAATGCTGCTAAGAATTTCAAGAAGGGAAAGTTTGCTTAGAAGGTGAGCTGCAGAAGAAGGCTGGGGCAGAACCTGTGAAGGAAATTGGTGTGGCAAAGTTAGAAAAGGAAAGGCAGATTGCAGAGGTAGAGCAAGCATTGCAGGGTATGTGTGCATGCACCAGGTGGTATAGGTGACGGTGCTGGAAAGAGTCAGAGATGGGCACATGGTGTGAAAAAGGAGCCACCAAGAACTGGAAGATGAGCTTCATCTAGATTTTGTCTTAGGATCAGGCTAAAGAGTTTCGAATGTAGGCTTCAGGAGGAGACTACCCAAGATGTATTTGTTAGGAGTGCTCTGGCTGTGTGTAGCAGACAGTCAGGGTAGTAAAGGCTTGCTCAAACATGTTTTATCTCCTTCCCTTTGAGCAAATGTAGTCCAAGGAGGTCTCAGTTGGTCCAGCAGGCTAGTGACCTGCCATAGCTCCAAGACTTCGTTCCACCCATTTTCCAGTATTTAGCCACTGGTCATCACAATTATTGATATTAAATAGAAAGTTGAGAACAAGTTATTAAATCTGCATTGTAATAAGGAAAAAAAGAGGGGCTGGTAGTGCCACATTTTGACACCCTTCCTAAAGAATTAAAGATTTCCTTGAGCTCTCAACACTCCCACTTGTGTCTTTTTGACTAAATAAAAATAAGCACATGGCCACACCCAACTGTAAGGGGGACTAGGGTGATGAATGTTGGGTTTGGGCAGCAGAGCAAAGGATTAAGAACAATTACTGGGTTAGCCTCAGAGTTCTGCTTCTGAAAAACTAGGACAGCAACAGTCAATGTGGACTGAAAAGGAGCAAGGAAAACTCATATCCTTCCTTATATTACGTATCTTTCTATAAAATATTATCTAAAATTGATTTATTTACGTCTACTTGTCATTTATCCCTCATGTTAGGTATATATGAGATACAGGTTACAATAATTATTGTTCTGCAACTTTTACAAAAATTACTTGTTTATGATCCTTGCCTGTTATGAAAAGTTAAACTAAAATGAAAGTATGTTTTACCTTGTAATGACATGTTTTGGACAGCCATTTATTTCATGGTTACCATACTTTGTATATGATAGTTTCTAAATACATCTTATGTAAACTAAGCTCCTCTGTTTAGTCTTAAATGCAGCTACCGTTTTTAAGGAATCTTTCAACCACCTATTTATTCATCATTATTTATTTTGTTGTACTAAGGATTAAACACAGGGAGGTGCAATGAGGCAAGTGCCCCACTACTGAACCACCCCAAATTTTATTATTTCAGAACAGATCTTGCTAAATTTGTCCTAGAACTTATTGTGTAGCTTAGACCAACTTCAAAAATGAAAATTTCCTGCCTCTAGCAAACGCACAAACTTTTATGAACCTTAAATTTATCAGGTTGAAGGTTAAAAATAATGATATTTATGTAGTTGGTCAGATTTTTGAAACTGGCATAAACAACTAGGGAAAATAAAATTTACTTGTTCATATTATTTCAGAAGTACAGTGCATAGACCTTAACTCTGTGGCTTCTGAGTTGCTGGTGAGGCAGAACCTAGTGATGGGAGTGGGTGTCAGAGGCAAACGGAAACCTGAGAGAAAGCAGAAAGGTGTCCAGGATAGAATACAGCTCCTAAGGATAACTCTTCCGCAACCTCTCTCCTCCCTAGGCTCTGTCTCCTAAATTCTCAGGGTCTCACCTGGGAACCACATGGTCAACACATGAAACTATTGTAGGACCTTCATATTCATCCACAAGACACGTGAAAATGTGTTATTACTAAGCATGGACTTTTAACCTAAAAGAAGAGGGGTTCCCAGAGTACCAGAAACATGTGGTCTAGCATCAGCTGCCTGCTCGTTTGAGTCTCCTTAGGACTTTACTATATTCATCTAAGATGAGAAGATTGACAGAGTCATCTCAAGAGGCCTAATAGTATATGAACCTGTCATAGTTACTTTTATACTGATGTGAAAAGACACCATTACCAATACAACTTATAAAAGAAAGCATTTTGTTGGGGGCTTGTTTACAGTTTCAGGGGATTAGTCCAGGATCATCATGGTAGGGAGCATGGCAGCAGCCAGGCAGGTAGGCATGGCTCTAAAGCGGTAGCTGAGACCTTACATCTTACCTG
>LOJH01044811.1:1877-13718 GCA_001685095.1 Ellobius talpinus | reverse complement strand
TTACACTACAGAAGTCTTCACTGGTCATTAATATATTCAATATACCTTTACACTATAAAAGTCTTCACTTAATATATGCAATAATACCTTTACACTGTAAAAGTCTTCACTGGTCATTAATATATGCAATAATACCTTTACACTATTAAAGTCTTCACTGGTCATTAACAAGTAAAAACAATTTCAATAACTCATCTTATTTAACTCAGCATATCCAAGATATTTCAACATGTGTTCAATAAAAAGGATCAGTGTGATAATTTGCATATTTTGAGATTAAGCCTTAAAAGCCTTTTCTCTTCTTACAATTTTTGCAGCATGCCTCAATTTCCAAAGCCGGAGCGCTCAGTGGCCATGTGATCAGTGACCATCGCACTGGAGAGCCCAGGCCTGGAGGAGTTTTTCCTCAAAGATTTGGCAATCTGTTTTTCCTTCAACCCTTTCATCAAAGCATGCCAGTTTACAAACTGAATTAGCATTAATTTAGGACAGCATTAACTTGTTCCTATAGAATTAGTAATTATACTTTCTGGGGTCTAGCTTTCAAATCCAGTCTTTGGCTTTGTTTCAATTCTTTGGCTTTGTTTCCTCTGCTGAAGATATATCACTGGAGAATGGCTAGCTAAATTCTTCTAACAACAGTTCCAGAACAAACCATTGTAATCACAGTTTAAAACTGTTGAAATATTGGGCTGCTGAGCAAACAGTTACTGAACAAGATGATGCAGCACAGTGCGATTTCTGTGTTTATCTTTTGTGAGTATCCCGAGAGGGCGGCAAGCAGCTGCAGATATGTCTGGCATCTACGGCACGATGGCTGGTGTTGATGGACACTCACAGAGGTTAACAGCTAAGAAATGTGGCATGGTAGACGGACTGGATGCTGTGGTTGCCATGGAAGTACTCACTTTTTTCAGCTCACTCTCCTCCTTTTTGGCTTGTGTATGACACTGGTACATACCAGGGGAAAGCCACTCGTGTGTCATGTAAAAACATATTAGCTAATAAAACTACATTTGGTTGGGAAATGATCCGACCACAGCTGTTGCTGAGTTCCAAAGAATTATCATTACAAGTGCATCGCATGTTATGAATCAGAATTCTGCCTGCTGATTCATAAACCAGCCAATATGGAATAAGGATACAAAGCATCAAAGGAAGCGCTACACAGTCTTCATGCAGTAAAGTCATAATCGGTCTCTCAGAAACAGTCAACACAACACCAGACAGATTTAAAAGGGCACACACAAATGTACTGAATGTGAGAGGGTGACAATTGTCATGATTTCTTCTCTACACTAAAATACCAATGTATCATTGGGCATTAAAATTTAAATTCAAGCTTAGACTATAATGCTTGTGGAAATGATGACTGGGAAGTAACAGCAAAGTGTAAGACGTGGGAGACTCTGGGGGTGATTGGAACCTGTCTTAATTGTGGTATCCCAAGATGCTATGGTGTGGCACAAGAGCCAACATCATTGCAGGTATGTGGCTCATCATCTGCCAGGAATGCCAAGTGCCCACCTGCCAACCATTCACAGAAGTATTATAGGCTGGATATTTTGCATATGGGATTCACAAAGGTCTGACTCTGATGGGCAGGTGATCATTGTAAAATGGTATATACTTCATAATGTCAGCTCAGTAAAGGACAGACACTTGATAACGCTGAAGGAAACAACAAGGAGCCCACTCTGACAACAGAAAATTTCCCAATCCTAGAAATCGTTAATAACTTAAAAACTTTATTTAATGTTGGCGTTATATAATTTTCATTACTTACAACGTGGCATTTAGAATAAAATAAAACCACACATGTTGGCAGCAGCTGGGGACCAGATCTGCTGATATTCTGAAAATAAGCCGCCATAATTTAGTTTTTGACAGAAATGTTCTTCACAGGGGCTGTAAATGGCCATTTTTCTAATTCTAGCCGTGTGCATAATCGGAGGAGAATAGTTGCATTTACAAATGCGTTATGAAAGAAATGAAATGTTTAACATAACAACCTAATCTAAATTATATGATATATGCAAGAAAAATATTTTTTTATCTCAGAATTTAAAACTGGAAATTGCACGGGGTGGTGATGAGTCGTGCTATAGATATTTATGGAGACTTTTACAGGATGTTTCGGGAGTCCCCGGGGAATGTGCAGGATGAGTTTCAGCATGCCTTTAAAGACAAATGTGGACTTTTTCCCAATGTGTGTTACAATAAAGGCTGAAAATGGCCCTTTATGACTCGAACTAGAGATGGCGTTTCCTCATCAAGGCCACTAAGTGTGGAGAGGAACAGAGAGCCATTTTCTGCATGGAGACTCGGGGACTTCCGGCTCATTCCCGTAACTTAGTTATTGACATAAATATGTATAGACAAATGTGTAGTATGCAAAATCACAACAGAAATATATTTAACATTAAAATTTAGAGCATCTACTGGCAAACTGACATATGTATATAATATGACTGGATTTATTCAGGAATTCCATTTTTTTGTTTGTTATTGGTATTTCTCAAAGTCAACAAGACTCCTTTGAAAGAAGCAGAGTGCTATACTTGTACGTATATTGTTTTAATTTTTAAAACTAATGTTCAGTAATGAAAATTAATATTCATGATCAAGAACTAATTTTTTTTCTTTTGAAATTTTGGCTTCCATTGATTATTTTTACAGTTGTTTCATTGAAACTGCTTTAAAAAAGATTGGCTTGAGTTACTGTTTTTCGTTTTCGTTTTTTTTAGCTGATGATCACAGTTTTTGATACATTAACATATGTCAGCTTCCTACAGGAACCCTATGGGTCTGCCCACCTGTGATGTCACAGTAAGGAGGGGCTTTTCTTCTGCAGACTCCTCCCTCGGTATCTCCTTCATCACCATGGCAACAGCCTTATCTGCAGCCCTAGAGCCTTTCCCCTACAACAGTGAGACCAACAAGGCATGTGTCAGGAGGCGTCTTGAAGTTATTTATGGCAAGAGAGGCTAAGGTTTAAAGAGCGATCCGACATGAGTGAAGAGGTGGACTGCTGCCAGGGGATCTTGAAGCTTTTGGCTGAGGAGAAAACACACAAAATCTCAAAGATTAATTGTGAACTTTTAGTTAGCTACTTTTTCACCCTTCACAGTGGACCTGTTTAACATAGCATTTTTATATGTATAATATATTTGAAGGCAATTAACATGAGAGGAACATATTTTTATAGTATCAGTTTTAGCATGCTCTGACTTTCCTTTTGTGTTCATGTATAAATTATGACTGGACAGCCCCTAGATTGTTTGGGTTGAGGCAGAGATTAGAGCCAGAATCAGATTTGCTAAGAGCTTTCACTGGGTGTTCTTGGAATCTCATTTTTCAGTGAATTTGGCATAAGGAGTATACAAACTTCATTTCTTAAGTATTCTACAGTGGCTTCACGTACCAGGGTTTTACTCATGGTGTTCTGTGGGATGGTCTGACCTGAGTCAAGTAGAATTTCTTCCCCTAAACTCAATGCTTTTGAGACCAAGGAACTTCAGTGCAATTTTACACATGACTTTTAATTGACGAATTCTTATAAATACACAAGTAAACTATTCTTGTTGGGGCAGTGATCTCACTGTATCTGGTGTTGGTTTGTCTCACATAAAGATAATTGTGAACCAGCAAGATGTGTTATCCTCCTCTCCTTTGAGTTGACGAAAGCATCAAGTTTATGAGAGTTAACTATGGATGTGTCATTATTGAACAAGACAGAACATCACTTTCCCAATAAGCTCTCAATACTTTCAAAACAGAAACTTTAATCTTTTTCAGGCCTTTTGCCAGAGCCTCCCTGGAGAAAATCATCTTATACTAAAAGCACATAAAATATTTGTGCTGTCAATCTCCTTATAGCTGCCTCACAAAGAGACACATGACAGGTGTTAAGTGTGTGTTGTGGGGGGCATCACCTGGAAAGGGAATTAACTCCAGAACTCGCTAACACTGACAGCCTCATCTGATGCCCAAAAGGGCGTGGGCTATACTAGTATTATAGGTGTTGCAAGGATACCTAAAAAGCAGGTTCCATTTAGGGAGCAAACCCCTCCATTTACTCAGGTTCTAACCTCCTAAAATATAGCCAATCATAGCTAATATTTATGGCAATAAAGGAAACTTTTTTATATAGATAATAGATTTAAAGATGTGTTTGTTTTGGCTTAAGGGCTGCATTATTAAATGACAATGTGTTCCTTTCCAAGATGAACAGCAGGTACTGGAGCTATTATTTCTCAGTGTATCAGTAATAATTTGCATATGTGTTCTGAAAAGATTGCAGGGTCTTGATCCTTAGGCTCACTGACTTCTGGAAGAATAGTGGGAAACTTGATGTTTCATTGTAGAGTCAATTGGGGTAGACAAGAACTCCAGGCTTCCTCTTTAATGAAGCAAATTGACTTTCCTAAAATAGATAATAGCACAATTCTGAATTCTGGGGAAAGATGTATTGGGATACTATTCAGCCATTTAACATGTCTTTCAGATACTAAGTTTGTTTGAGGGAGACATTGCATGCTATCAGCTTAACTATATGTTCATAATCTATGCTCATTTATAGAAAAGTATCTGTCTTATAACATTTATTTCTGCAACTTTTCAAGAGCAAAATCATTTGCAAAGAAGTCTTTCCATGCTCTAAGACATTCTAATAATATAGCAATAAACAAAGTAGCATGCTTATATTCAAATCCCTATTATATTTAAAGGGACGAATCTAGTATTATAAGGTATAATTGAAAAGCAATAACTCAGACTCTTCTTGCGATGAGAAGGAAGCTATGAATTGATAAGCATCTCAAAAAATTTCAGGTGACTTTTTCAAAATGTCATTTATTTGAAATGCTACCAATCTATAAACTACAAAGAGAGAATTCTTACATGTGCAACTATAGTAGCTAGAATTAGCAACAGACATGCTTTTTACTAAAACAGAAATAAAAACCAAACAAAAATTAGTCCTTTCATGCTGAACTCTAGAACAAAGCAGTGGTCAGCTGAAAGGTTGAATCATAAACACATGCGGGGCTTTGCATTTCTTGCAGAAAAACCCACCAAAGCCAGGGTCAGGTCACTTTTTTGAAGACAGTGCCATTTTTTCTTCAAGGTTACACCTACTACCTGGAAAGAGTCATGATACCCGGGTTAGTTCCCTGTTGCAACTGTTGGCTTCAGTGCCAACACCCCATGACTTTCGTTGTTTAACAAACGTGGTACAGTTTGAGCAGAGGAGAGCTCCGCAGGCTCCATCTTTGCGGCTGCAGAAAGAGTGTCTGGCAGCCTATCCTACATGGTGAATCCACTCATCTATCCAAGATCCCCTCCTATCCTACTGTCAGCTTAACCTGCTGTCCTCCGTTCAGGCTGTTAGTGCTGACTAGCCTCCTAGTTGGAGGATGCTGCTCCTTAAACGTAGGATCCAGCTAGCATGAGAGTGACTCTGCTCAGTGTGGCCATCAGTAGCTCTGCAGAACTAACAGCAGCGCCACCGTGGTGCGATGTTCTTTACAGAGGTCAGTTGCTTAACACATTCCAAGAAACCTATATACACAATAGTTCAACTTTATAAATGTAACTGTACCAAAAGGTCAACACTGACTTGTTATTCGAAACAACACGAAGACAACAAAAGTGAAAACACAACTGGAAATACATTCAAGCAAGAAGTGAGTTATGCCCTTCATGCTGCATGAAGCCCTCTGCGCCTATTGCATGCTGAGAAAGAACAGGAAAGGAGTAGATCAGAGGTGACTAACGCTTGTCTCATCAGGACAGCCTCAGCTATTATTCCAGCCCCTTCTTTTCTGATCATACGTGAAATTCACTTTCCCTCATTTTCTTGTTGAATTTCTTGAGATGTGTTTAAGTAGAAAGCATTGTGTGCAAATGGTAACATTTTCCTTGGTACTTTGCTGTGAGAACTCCATGATAGCTCTCATTTCCTTATAATTGCCTTCTTCAACAAAAAATACATAATATGATAGCCTTTTAAACAATTATGGAGAACAATCTTTTCAACTCCCGTTGAAAAGGGAGGATGGGGAGGATGGGGACCAAGCACATAGGGACGGGGAGGATGGGGAGCCAGCGCATGGGGACAGGGAGGACGGGGAGCCAGCACATGGGGACGGGGAGGATGGAGAGCCAGCACATGGGGACGGGGAGGATGGGGAGCCAGCACATGGGGACGGGGAGGATGGGGAGCCAGCACATGGGGACGGGGAGGTTGGGGAGCCAGCACATGGGGACGGGGAGGATGGGGAGCCAGCGCATGGGGACGGGGAGGATGGGGAGCCAGCACATGGGGATGGGGAGGGCGGAGAACCATCCTTCAGATGAGGAGATGCTGCTCCACTCCCTGCCTCTCAGGGAAGGGAATGAAATTACTGACAGAAGCTGCCATTAGCTCAGCATTCTGCCAGATACCTGACAAAGTTTGAGTGTTCTCACGATAACTTGACTGGGGAGATATACCTCACTTAGACAATTGAGATTAAGATAGAATCAGAATGATTTGGCCACTGCTCATCTGCATTTGAAGCATAAGAGGTAACTAGACCCTGTGTACCATATCATTATATCTAAGGGTGCAGCTCTCCTCCCCTCTGCAGAAACGACTGTTGTTTAGGTTATCAATTGCATTTTAAGCAGGAGTCACTTTTCAGTGTAATCACTCAGACCAGCCATAAACACACTATTAGTTTCTGGCTTTGCAAAAGTGTCTCGCTGTGTAGCCTGAGCTGGCCTGCCAATCACCGTATAATGCAGGCTGCCTTGAAGTTGTGCCAGTGTTCCTACTTCAGACTCCAATCTGCTAGGATTATGGAAATCTTTTTCCCTTCTAGAAAAATCAGCCAACCACACCCTCACTAGGAAGCACACTCCTAATGAGATACTTTGGCCTCTTTGATCTTCATGGACAACTAACCCAAGTATTTCAAGAATGTGACCTATTTATTTTAGATCATAGCAGCTTCATAAATGTGAAAACTCCTTTGGTTCTTGCTAATATTGAGTGCCAGTCTGTCATCTTTATGAAGATTTCCTCAACATCTATACTGGGTGCCTAAAATACTTAACATGCACGATACACAGATACTCAGTTCATTTGTGATCAATCTGCTACTTACAGATTTTATGACGGCTACTGTGTCGTTTGTAGTTTAAAACATTTATTGCGCTTATTTGTGCACGTGTGTGTGTGTGCATGCACACATATGTGCACACACATGCGCAGGTGGCGCTCAGAAGACAACCTGTGGTTGTTTGCTATTTCCTTCCACTATGTTGGTCCTGGGGACCAAACTCAGGTCATCTGGCTTGACAGCCAGAGCTTTAACTCCCCAAGTCATCTTGTCAGCCCCATGGAGTTTGTAATTTAAAAAATGTTTTTATTGTCTTTAATCTATCCCTTTATCAGAGATACTAAATAGACAAAAAGGAAATGTACTAAAGAGAGGGGAAAGTAAAGGGTGACAAAAGTAGGGGACCCCTCAACCTGTAACTAACATTTATTTTAGACACGACTTTTGGTTTTGATTTCTAAACTCAATCCATACTCTTGTCCAAAATGGAGAAACATCAGAAATGGGAAAAGACAAATAGCAGGTGACATCTTTTAAAAATACCCCCAAGCACTATATTTTATTTTGACACTATTGGAAATTAAATATTTCTTAAGATGAATGTACATATTTATGCTCATAATTGTGATCGCTTGCATACACACTCACAAACACATACAGGCCCAAACACCTGCCATCTTCATAATTTTGAAACGTTACTCAGTTTTGTCCAGGCTAAAAACGAATCCCAGGGATGATGTCTGTGCGCTGGGCTGTGGCACCTGTGGGAGCTGGCTGTGACAAAGCTGATCTCTGGTGGCTGCCCTTTGCTGCTTAGGACAGAGCCAGCTGAACGTCCTTCCTCTCAGAAAGGTAAATGCTACAGTAAGTGTCCGTGGTCTCTTCTGACCTCAACAGCAGTAAAGGTTGGAGTAGAGCTTCCCAGTGGCCTGTGAGCATTGGCCATTCTGTCTGCTATTCTTGCCTGCCATTCCTGCCTGCCATTGCCCAATGTCATTGCTGCCTGCCATTGCCCCCTGCTATTGTCCCCTGCCGTTACCCTGTGCAGTTGCCCCCTGCCATTGTCCCCTGCTATTGTCCCCTGTCATTTTCCCCTTCTATTGCTCCCTGCTATTGCCCGCTGCCATTGTCCCCTTCTATTGCCCCCTGCTATTGCCCCCGCCATTGTCCCCTGCCATTTCCCCCTGCCATTGTCACCTGCCATTGTCCCCTGCCATTTTCATGCCCTTTCCCAGATAGATGCACCAGTGTTGATCTCCAACACAATCCAGGCTTCTGCTTGGGCTGCCGTGACTACTCCTACACCCTGAGACCTCTCCATGTCCAGTGTTTAGTTCTTTTTTAAAATTGTGGAAATGGAGCTAATGGAGGCACACTAGTTTTCCTTTCTAACTATCTCGAAGGGAGCTCTGAGTACCCTTTTCCCAATGTTTTGTGCCTTTAAAAAAGATTGGCTAAGCTGGGCAGTGGTGGCACACGCCTTTAATCCCAGCACTCGGGAGGCAGAGGCAGGTGATCACTGTGAGTGAGTTTGAGGCCAGCTTGGTCTACAAGAGCTAGTTCCAGGAGAGACTCCAAAGCTACACAGAGGAACCCTATCTTGAAAAACCAAAAAAAACCCCACAACCCCCCCCCCNTTATGTGTATTTGTGTGTGTGTGTGTGTGTGTGGGTGTGTGGGTGAGAGAGAGAACATGTATGTGTATGTGTGTGTGTGTGTGTGCGTGCACATCTGCATACATGCATGTAAGTGCAGGTGCCCTTGAAGGACAGAAGAGGGAACTGGATCCCCTGAAACTGGAGTTACAGGCAGTTGCCAGCTTGCCTATACCCTAAAATTCCGAGATACACAAGCAATTTGAACATCTTCCTAGGCCCTTACTATCATCCTTTATTTGGTAAGATGTGCCCAGCTACATTTCATCAGTGAAACTGCCTCATGAGAATGAAGATCATGTTTATTTCTCTTGAACCATTTCACATTGTCTGGCACAGGTCTCCACGGGCACAGAGGTTTTTAAGCACACCTAGTACATACACCTCTTGAATTTTTTTCTTATTATTTAAGATGCTGATATTACATAACATGGTCAACTTTGGCAGAAGGTGATGCTGAGTTAGAGGGAAGGTTTTAATTAGATGTTTAAGGAACATCACACATACAAATAAAAATTCATTAAAATTAATAAAGTGTTGCTGGGTGAAGTTGACTGAAGTTTGCTCTGAACTATAGATTTTTTTTAATTAACAGGATCCAGTTTGTCCATAAATAGCATGCCATTTGTTCTTCTGAGGTTAAACACGGCCTGCTTCCCTCCCACCATGTCCTCAGATGGTCAAGGTGACAGCACTGGGGCTCTTCAGCTGCCAGCAGCTTTGGATTAAGGATGCTTTAGCATCAGGCTTCCTATGGCTAACAGGGCCTCTAAGCCGCTTGTCATTTCTGCTCAAGAGCAAGTCCTTTCAATATGCTGCAAGCAACTTTCTCACAGGGTGGAATGATTTCAAGTATTTCTTTTCTTCTGATCTCATTTTTATATTAGGGATGGCTTAAGTAGTCTATCTGAAAATTAAGAAATAAATATAGAATAAATTTCTCTGTGATAAATCTCAAATCTGTTATATTCTAAAGGTCTTTGTTTGCTATATGAAATATACACTCTCCCCCAAATATAATCCCAGGGTAAGGCTATTATTATTAGTTTTGATTTTTTTTTTGTCAAATATCATTTGCAAATGAGCATCCTCCGGAGGGGAGTTAGTTTGGAGGATAAGGAAAGATCGCTCCTTTTCTTTCTAACTTGCCAATGGTACCCCCTTCTCCTCCCATACAAGCAGTCTGCACCAATGGACATGAATCCCAGTGCTGGCAAAGAGCTGATATAAAGGTCACTCCTCACCTGCACAAATATTGCTGGGACTGCTGGGGTCCAAGAAGAGCGGTGTGGCCTCTTTCTGAAGAGTCTTGGGGCCTGGCACCTAAGTGTGCATAGGAGACTAAGCTGGGGAATAAGAGGGTCTCAGAATGGGGGACCGTGACAACACAGAATGGTAGGAGCCACGCACATAACTTTAACTCTTTGATTATCTTCCACATGGTCTATAATTGGAGCATATTCCAAGATAAACAAAGTAAGTGGGAATCTCTCCAGATAAATGTGCAGTCACCAGAGAAAGGTTCCTTTAGGTCACCCTGTTTTTTTTTTTTAATGCTAGTGATGAGATACATTCCCCAAATTTCTAGTACATACAGTAAAGCAAAGAATAAATAATGAAAAAGAATTTCATCCTCCTGCAGAGTGGCTTTTAAATGTTGCATGTGGTTACCCTGGAGCAAAGGTTAATTCAAGGCTCTCCCCCACTCCTTTCTGGAAAGGCCTTCCATTTAATGTATAATTGTCAAATTTCTGAATCAGAATTAGCAAATCTACTTAGATGTTCCTTAGTAGAATTACCCTGCTACCTATTTTCACTCTGGAGGAGAATGATTAGTTACTGAATTAGGATTCACCTCCTTATGAATATTTCAGGAAAATTCTATTTCTAAATGATGTCCCAAAATTGTGGCCCTGGAGCCCAATTAGTTAGTAGCTTTCCTTATGTTCTGGGAGGTACAGTTTTTTTTTGCTTTGTTTCTAACTTCTTTCTCAGTCATTAAAACACTATAGTCTTGCTGATAAAACATAGGAAAAAGTGAGTTTCATAAACTAGACCAAATTGGTAAGTGCCTAGGCTAGAAGGTCTGTAGTACAGTGTCCCATGATTTAACTTCCCTAAAGTAGCCCAAGAAGACAGTGAGGCCGTGGGAATGCCTACGCTGCTGTTGCTGTTGCTGCTCTCCAAACAGGCATCGGAGGGGCACTGGCAATGTGTGGCTTTGCTTTTTTTCTCGATAGCACCTGGCCTCACGAGTACAGACGAGAAATCTCTTTAATCTTGTGAGGAGCTGCAAATGTGGGTCACAGCCCGTCCAGCTATGTGTGGCCAAGAGGATGACCAGCTACAGGTGCCAGTGGGTGAGGATAAGGGAGGGCATTGGGCCTCTTGACCCCAGTAGAGTTAGAGTCAAGACGGAGTTCCAGCCTCACCTTTGCCTTTTATTAATATTCTTGCTAACCTTCCACTTTCCCTTGTGAAAATAAAGACTATATGCTTCAAAAATATGACATAGTCACATGAAAACAGGAGGTACATAATAACTGCTGAACTATGAACAATGGGCTCTGTCAATCTGAAAATATATAATAATGTGCAATGGTTGTATTAATTTATAGAGTAAATACCAATAATACAATCTAAGTTGTAGTTTGTCCCTGGCTGACAGAGTCAACTTTGTCTACTGTGACTTACATATGATATCAACTTCAATGGTGTCCAGACGGGATTTACATACTACAACTCCTGGGATACCCTGGTATTGAAAATAAAACCAACTCCCTTTCTATAATCACCATAAACATGGGCTTTCCATTGGTATGTACCACTATTTTATTTAGTTCCAAATATAGGGCTTGCTATAAGGATTATCAATAGACAGGTAAAATAGGATTCTGAATTTCCCAAGAATCATCAAGCTCCTGGTTCAGTGAGAGACCCTGCCTCAAGAAATAAGGTGGGAAGTGATAGAGGAAGACACTTGATATCAGTCTCCAGCCTACACACACAACCTCCACACCCACCCTACATACACCACACACCCCACACCACACACACACACACAACCTCCACACCCACCC
>LOJH01044810.1:4319-15621 GCA_001685095.1 Ellobius talpinus | reverse complement strand
AATAAAGAGACTGCCTTGGCCTTTTGATAGGGCAGCCCTTAGGTGGGCAGAGTATACAGAACAGAATGCTGGGAGAAAGAAGGTAGGCAGAGAATGCCGCCATGGAACCAGCCGCCAGGTCAGACATGTTGAATCTTTCCCGGTAAGCCATGACCTCGTGGTGAAAACAGATTATTAGAAATGGGTTAAATCAAGATGTGAGAGTTAGCCAATAAGAGNTAGCCAGGCGGCGGGATGTGGCCTGCTCCCCTTACTACATTTTCCCACACCTGGTATTGTTTTCATAGTCCACTTCTGCAACCTGCTTGGTGTTCTGGCCAAACAAACTCCAGCAGAGAGAACTTAGTCACCAGAAGCTTAGCAATAGGGTCCCCATGCCAGATCCTAGTGCAGTGGTGGAAGGAACTCTTGAAACCAGGACTACCTAAAGCCAATGTTGAGAACGGCCTGTTCCAACTGTGAAATAAGAACCAAACCCTGGGAAACAAAGAGCTTGGAGGTGGTTCAGTGGGACAAGCAAATATGAGGAGCAGCACTTGGATCGCCAGCGTACAGATAAATACTAGACAGGCTTGGCAGCCCACCTGTAACGCCAGTGCCTGAGAGAGGGACACAAAGAATCCCCAGGGAAGTTTACTAGTGAGACTAGGCAAATCAGCATGTGCCAGGCTCACATGACAGAACTTGCATTCATAAAGTGGAAAGCAATCAAAGAAAGCACCAAACATCACTTGTTGACTCCCACAGATATCCATACATCCATATTCATATGTGTGCCTACAGGCACAAGAACATACATGAATACATATCACATACACATGCAAATAAATAAGGTTTTCTCTTTAAAAATAATCAGGATCTACAGTGATAGATACTTTCTCTTTCTAAGCCAAATTAATCTTGTTTGGTGCTATCTGGCAAATAGGAAGTGTAGCCATAGCTATTTTCCCTTGTAGAATCAGAGCTAGAAGGTTTATGAGGTAGGTTATAAACTGTGAAGGGGCCATTTATCCCCCAAGATGTCCATGGCATTGACTTCACCCTTCCACTTGGGGCCAGTGTTCTGAGAGGGGTGCAGCAGGCTGGAGAAGTCATCCCCTCCCTCCCACCAATGTGTCTTGCATCATTTGGTAAAGGGTGCGGTGTGGTTTGGATAGTAAGTCTTTACTGCCCACATATAACATGAACATGGTTTCCTCCAGCAACATTGCTCCTTGCTTGCCTGCTGGGGTGAAATACATCACCATTTCATGGTACTCTGTAAATCCCATGGTATAAGCAAAGAGCACCAGTTCGTCCAGATGCCCTGTCACTCGGATTAGCTTGAGGAACTCTGCTAGCTGCCTGTCATGTAGGGAGTATCTCTGCTGCTGTGGTAGGCTTCATAGCCTGAACATTCTCTTGCAGCTCTTGCTTCTGTTTGACCTCTTAATCTTGAACCTACAGTGCACTGCTCATAAAGCTGCTTAACCCCTTATTCCTCCTTATAGTTCTTCTCTACAAGAGAACTTGATGGGAATATAGAGGAGATTTTTGTGGCTTAGGATATTTGGGGGAACTCAAGGAAATCAGGTTTCTTTAACTAATATTAAGACTGTAGATCCATTATGCAGAAACCATTTCCAAACATGTGTGTGTGTTTCTGTGTCTCTGCACATGTCTGTGTGTCTGTGTCTGTGTATATGTCTGCATGTGTGTATACTTGTTTGTGTGTCTGTGTATGTGTCTGTGTGTCTGTATATATGTCGGTATGTGTTTGTGCCTGTGTGTGTGTCTGTATATGTGTTTGTGTGTCTGTTTCTGTGTCTCTATATATGTCTCTCCATGTATATGTGTATGTGTGTGTCTGTCTGTGTGTGTATATGTCTATATGTGTTTGTGCTTGTGTCTGTGTTTGTGTATGTGTTTCTGTGTCTGTGTATATGTCTACCTGTATGTCTGGGTATGTGTTTGTCTGTCTGTGTGTATATATGTCTGTGTTTATGTCCACATGGGTTTATGTCTGTGTGTATGTCTGTATGTGTGTGTGTGTCTGTATATGTGTTTGCGTATGTGTTTTGTCTCTGTGAGTCTCTGTATGTATTGCATCTGTATATGTGTGTATGTGTCTGTGTATATGTATGTCTATGTAGATGTCTTTGTAAGTGTCTGTGCCTATGTGTATGCCTCTGTGTATCTATGTATGCATATGTGTGTGTCTGTATGTAACTGTGTTGAGGGTGCCAAGGGTGGTACAGATGATAAATTCCACAATGTGAACTGAATAATGAGTCATCCTTACACTTTATCAGATATCTTGGTTATCTTTACTAGAAAACTTGGTCTTTCTTGTTATAATGAGGAATAAGAATTAATTATAAATAATCCCCAAAGAAAGAATAGAGGGGCTACCATTTAATCGGAAGTGAAACAAATTATAGTTTCTCCTACGTACAGATTCAGGCTGGTACAGGAATGGCAACATACAAAATATAAGGAGACTTGGAAAGAACACAGGAAAGGGGGGGCATGCCCACAATCTTCACAGTTTGCCGAGATCCTGGGCTGTTCATTCTTTTCAGGCCCCTCCAGAATGGATTCTCCAGGCAGAAAGAAACATCCACTGGATACCTGCATAGGCCAGATTCTATTCTTCAATTAATCAAAGCAGCATACACTAAGTTATCGACAACCCTTAGAGGTAAAGAGCAGGCCTGGCCTTCAAGGAGTGTCTAGTTATTTGGAGAAATGCAGAATACACACAGAAAGCAAACAGTAAGCTCTTGTCTTTGGTAAGTGCCAAGGGATGTGAACAACAGTTCATGGGACAGAGGGGGTGGGGTAGACCCGCCAGGACCAGGTGGACTAGCTTAGAGAAATTAAGGATTTGAGGCTTGACCTTGAGTGACAATTCTTCACTGAAGGTCAGTGTTCCCTTAAGAAGTTTATGAATGGAAATTTGCAGGTCGGTGAACCCTATGGATTCACCTTTATTGGGATGAGGCTTCAGGGATTTCAACAGATCCTCAAATGGATGACTGGGATTGTGAGAAGCCACTCCCTTACAAGCAACTGAATAAGCAATTAGAGAAATAAAAATAAGTGGCCAGTGAATAAGAAATGTTGAGGAAATGAACAAACATATTTAAACAGAAGTAGTGGCCCCACATACATATAAGTAATGTCAAGAGATTGAACTGGGAAAACAGAAGGAAATGGGAAAAAAGATTTAACTGTCAGGATTACCCTGTGGGCTCTGTTCAAGGGACCACACTAACCTGGGCTTTAAATGGTTAAGCTGATGACTCTGTGCATGTAATGAAGTCTGACATCATAGAGAACCTAAATCCAGGAATGAGGTCAAAAAATGAGCTGAGCTGGTGACTGTAGCCAGGAAATAAATATGCGGGATCCAGGACATTCTTTTAGGAAAACATCTAAAATATAGTCACTTTAATTGTTAAGCAGTTGGGGATACAGGCGAAGGAAGAAAAAACCAAGAATAACTGAGAGTCCTTCATCTGCCTGACTGGCAGAATGAAGACTTATTTGTAGAAATGAGGAACCCTGGAGAGCCTTTTTTTTAACATCATCCAGCATTTGTTGTGCCCAAGAAGAGAATCAAAGAGGTCTCCAATCTTGCTCTTCCTGCCCAGCATCTGTCTTCTAACGTAGACAGCTGATCCCACCTAACTTCTTGGGGTACTCGGCACTGTCAGCTAGCTCGAGGCTGCATCATTTCTGTTTGTTATTAGAAATCTTCCTCTGAATGACGTTACCGCGATGCGATAAGGAGACGAGCAAGGACGTGAACATTCCACATAGATAAAAACAGCCTGGCTTTTCCCGTGCTCACAGCACTCCAGCTTCATTAGGCTCCATGCTGTTTCATTAGAGCCAATGTCATTTACGCTTTTATGTTCACTTCAAGGCTATTTGTTTTGAGAAAGGATTTTAAGACAAGGCAGTCAGAAATTTCTGGGTTTTATTTAACTTTATAACCATCTACTTTACTACCCAATAAAGAGATAACTAAGTATTTCTGTTACATCACTAAAACGTTCTTTACATAATTTTGAAATACAATATAAGGTTCTGCAAGGAGGAAATTAGTGCCAAGGAAATGCTGAGCCAGCCATTTAGCTTTGATGCCAAGGTCTAGGGGCTGAACACCTCCTTCTTTATGGACACACCTATGCTCTGTAACTCTGAAAGGTGCTCCTTCCATTGCTATGTTGGTACTTCCCTGAGAAAGTGTGACCCTGACCCTGCCACAGGAGCTGCTCAGAGCTGGTAGTCAGGAGTAACGGTGATTAACAAAGTGTGGGGTGACTCAGAGGTAAAGAAGAATGAGGATGTGGACTTGGAAGACTTGTCCTACGTTGGGCTTAGTGGCTCACGCCTTTAATCCCAGCACTTGGTAGACAAGAGGCAGGTAGATCTCTGTTAGTTTAAGGCCAGCCTGGTCTACCTAGTGAGTTCCAGGACAACCAGAGCTACATAATAAGACTCTGTCTTGAGAGAGGGTGGGGGTGGAGGGAGAGAGTGAGACAGAATTTGCTCTTTTCTTCCAAAGATGACTCTAGTAGATTCATATAGACCACTGTCTCATTTGTCATCTCATAATTCAAGCCAGTGTTCATCCTAGCACATTTTTTCAATGTTTTTCTCAGTTAGGTAGGGTTTTTCTCCCCATCTCTCTTGGTACAGCTGATCTCAGAGCCTACTTATCTCCTGCCTGTTCCTGGGACTTCCTTCCATTTATCTGAGGCTCTTGTACTGGCATCTTCTCTCTCCCACCCAGCCAAACATAGCTGTCGAACACCACCTCCACCCAGTCCCCTCTGCACACAGAAAGTCATTAGGCTTGCTCCTCAGGTCCCACCCACCACAGCCTGATCATCTGATGCAGGTGATGGCAACATGTCTTTTCTCTTCCTCAGTGCAGCCTCAGTTCCTAAGCAGGGCATCCCTGAGTGCTCATGTGTAAAAATGTGCCTGGTGTGTTCTGAAGGAAAGAAACAAAAACATTTTTAGACAAATACAGAACCATCTCCCATTGCAAAGGAAAGAGAATATGCAGTTATGTGATTGTTGGTTTTGGTTTAGTTCTTTCAGCAGAAGGAACAAAATGGACCTGGTATGATGGTGCATGTCCATAGCCCCGGCTCTCCAGAAGTTTGAAGCCCCACTAGGGAGCATGGCAAGACCTTGTCATAAATTAAATAAATAAATAATAAGAAAAGAGACAAGACAATTATCCCGCTGGGAAAACACCTCGAATACAATAAGCTGAGAAATGTGTTTGGAGGGTTTTGTAGAGAAGAAAGTAGATGGAAGAAATTGTTGCTTGTCTGTCAGAGGTTCTGTCCTGGCAAGGCTATGTGCTGTGTACAGAGTGCACTTGGACATGAAGGCTGGCTCCTTCGTATGGACTGTGACAACGGCTGGTCTGTGCTTCCAGAAACAACCCTGCAAGTCATATACTCTGAAATTCAGATCCAGTAATTAAGCTTCTTAGGTCATTCTGTGGGCACACAGGCTTGAAGTCCTTTGCAGGATGGGGTGGGGGTTACCATCATAAGCATATACATGTAATGTGTATATACATACACACATATATCATTATATTTGCAGGGTGGGGTGGGGTTACCATCATAAGAAAATATATATACATATGTATGTATACATATATACACACAATATTACAATGACAATTACCATCATAAGTATATATGTGTGTGCGTGTATGTACATATATCATATTTGCAGAGTGAGGGTTATCATCATAAGTATATACATGTGTATATTCATATATATATATATCATTATGTTCATAGGGTGAAGTGGGAATTGTCATCTCAAGTAAATACATGCATATGTGTGTATAGATACATATATATGTATTATTATATTTGTAGGGTGGAGTGGGGTTACCATCATAAGTAAATGTATATACATATGTGTGTTTGATTATATTTGGAAGAACATAGCTTGAGGCAGGAGAGTAGCATGATGAAGCATCTTCTTGTTTAGTGGAAGCTTTTGTTTCTGCTTCTTTTCCTGACTGTGAAGTCAGGACCCCTATATTTTCTTTCCCAATACAGACTAAACAGTTTCTTTTATTTATTTATTTTTTACCATGGCTCCCAAGTAGCTCATAATGCCCTCTAGAAGGCAATAAATACTTACCCACCTGAACTGCTAGTTTTTCTCACAAACATCTGGCAAGTTTGGGGGCCTCTTAACTATTAGATTTCCATATAAAATGCATTTTCTGTTTAAATCTTTTATTTATGATACTTTTAAGAAAATCCAGACTAATGGAATAAATTCTGAAGCAGAGATTTTGGCAGAAGAATAAGTGGGTTTTTTATTTGCAATTTTCACAGCATGTCTACTTTAATGCAGAAGAGACAGGCAAAACAATTAAAAAGATTGTCTATGGACTCAGGGAAGAAAAGGGAAAGCCTTTAGTTAAGTACGTACAAAAGAAACATTTCCTCAAACATATGATTTATCCTTCTCTGAGAACAGGAGGATACATGACCACGCTCTGTAACGAGAAGACTGAGTGAAGTGGTTGCTGAGAAACTTATCTTTAGTTTCAGTTCTTAGAAGCCGCTGATATTTCAGTGATAAGGTTCAAGCGCTGAGGAAAATTCCTGTGGGATCTAAAACAATACACTTGGAGCTGAATATCCAATTTGTCATGCATCACACGAAAGGGACACTGCTCTAGCTTCATTTCTGCTGCTGTGATAAACTGACACACAGCCGTGCAAGGAGGAAGAGTCTGCTTGGGTTACACTTTCAGATTAGAGCCCATCATTGTCGGGAAAACAAGGCAGAGGGACTTGAACAGCTGTTCACATGGTACCCACAGTCAAAAGCAGAAAGAAGAAATCCACATGTGCTGTTCCTGCTCAGTCCCTTCTCTACTCTTACACATTCCCTGCCTAGGGAATAGTGCTTCCTGTAGTAGACTGGATTTTCCCACATCAGTTAGCAATCAAGACAATCCCTGACAGACAGACCATCAGCCAACCTGATCTAGACATCAAGATGTCTTCGCAGATGATTCTACATTGTGACAAGGTAATAATTAAAACTAGACATCACAGATACATTTATTGATAGCCTGATTGTCTGTGTGACAATAGGAAAGTTCCATGGCTTCTCAGAGCTTTGGGTACGGTGGACATATAAGTCAACAACCACTCAGCTCTACACTCAGGGCGAGAGAATAGAGAAGAGCACATGACATCCTGGAGTGGTGTCTGGCTGTCTGACAGACAGTAGAAGTCCAACAAATGGTGATTTTTTTCTCTTTCTATCTTGAGAACCTTTTTTTCCTGTCTTATGGAGAAAAACTACTAAGAAACTGAGGTAGACATTCACATCTATCTTAAAATAACATTTATCAGGGAAACCTTTGAAACTAGCTTTTTGTCTTGGTTACTTTTTTATTGTTGTCACATAACACCATGACCAAGGCAACTTATAAAAGAAAGCATATAATGGGTTACAGTTTCCAGGGGTTAGAGTCTATGATGGCAGCATGAATAAACAGCAGAGAGCTCACATTTGACTGGCAAGCAAGAGACAGAATGCAAGACAAGGCATTTTATGAGTCTTTAGAAACTTCATGTGGCACACCTCTTCCAATGAGACCACACCACCTCATCCTTTCCAACAGTTCTACCAACTGGGGACCAGGGGGTCACTCTTACTCAAACCATCACACTCTTCATATCAGTTTGCATATATGCAAAATGGAAATTATACAACTTGCCTTACCTACTTTTTAAAGTGCTATGATATTTGAAAAATGTACAGTGCTGAGAAAAAACTCAGTGAGATGGGAAATTCTGACTGACATTTAACAGCCTGGATTCTAGTCATGTGACCTTCTTCAAGCTGCTAAGTGTCACTGCTCATCATTTCCCTTACATTCAACGCAGTCAATGATAATTACATTACTTTCCAGGTGTACTTGCATAGTATTGGTTATAATAGGGATGTGGTACACCCTTCATTACCATTATCTCTCTAAATCCTCATACTTATGAACTATTAGTTTTGGCTCCTCCATCTACCACATAGGGAAAATCCTCTACCTCCATTGAAAGCTAGCAGGGAAGTCAAGTGGTACACTGACTTGCTATAAATAGAAGGCGATCTGCATTTCCAGAATCCACGCAAGGAATAGGCAGCAACAGAGAGCTGTGTGGAAGGGAAGAGCACAGTGGACCTTTGCAGTCACAAATGGAGCTTCAAAAGCACTGCAGAGGAGAAGGTTGAACCTCCCACCTTTCCCCGTTTTCAGTTCTCTTCCCCGTGTTTCTGTTGTGACAAGATGGGCAAGGTGCTCAGGGTGAGTAAAGGAAGGCTCCAGCAAGGTAGAACATCACCCCATCCATTTAAATGTCCGTGGCTGGACCCTTTGAGCAAAAGATAAACATTGTTAAAAGTGCACCAGCATATGTAAATGTTTCACATGACATGAAGGATTCAGAACTGAAAACCCCCTGCAACAGAGGACCCTGTGAATTTCTGTACCATTTGACAAGACTGTGGAAAGTTGTAGAGTCATGACTGGACGCAGGGGGGCGTTGCATGATTCAACAGTTGTACACAGAGAGCCCTGAGCAAGACCTGTATGCTCAGAGTCTTCAGAGGAAAGGATTCCTTTAGGGAGCCTTTAAACTGTTCTCCTTTAAGACTCCCTTTTGGGGTTCAATTAAAGACATCACGGGTAGCTAAAGGGGAGGCTAGAAATCTGAGAGTAAAGATCTGAGGGGTAAGAAATCTACTCACAATAGGAATCATCTGTCCATGTTTTTTTATTCTTCTCTCTGCAATCCATCATTTCTTATTCTTCCACCCATTACTTGTTCTCCTTGTTCTACATTGTTCTTAGCTCTACACTGTTCCTCTTGTCCCTAGTTCTACCCATCACCAATGTTCCCAGTCATGTATATCCTTAAAACTAGCAATTCCCCAGGCCTAGCAGGCTCCAGGGCCAAAATTATTTTGCCCCATAGAAAACCAGATAAGGGTTTTCACATACACACACAGATACATGGGAGTGGCTAGTACACGTCCAGTGAACTCTTTAATGGAGAAAGTTAGTTAAGAAAGAAATTGAATTATCAAGGTTTATTTTCAGTAAAATTATGAATAGGGCATGGATTGTATTTTAAATCAGTGTGCTACTTCCCATCAAGCATAGAATCTGGTAACCAAGCAACAATTTACATTAGAACCTCACATAAGCAGAGACACTGGCAAGGCTGAGGCAGGAGGATAACTAAAAATTTGAAGCCAACCTGGAACACACAGGGGGTTCTAGATCAGCTTGGCCTACAGTGTAAGATCTTGTCTCACGCAATTAAAATAAAATAAAATAGGCAGAAAAACAGAAGAACAAAGTATGCACACGAGCACATCCATCCCTCAGTTCTGACCACCCCTGGGCTCCCCAGCTCCTGATAGTTCAAGAGACACCTGGGTAGCAGAAACTGATAAGATTATTGTAATTAAAATACAACTGATGAGACTTCTACTTAAACGTGACAGACTAAATAAGTATATTTCCCTTCACTCGTCCTCAAATTCTATTAAAATGATGGTCATGCATAAATTGTGAGAATTGGGAAGTAGGTGGCCGGTGACAAATGACCAGAAAAAGCTAAAACTTAAACTAAGAGGAAAGGTGGCTGTGTCACCCACTCCAGAAAAATTTAAGAAATATAGTCATAAGCCAGGCTTAATGGTGCATGCCTAAAGCCCATGCACTCAGAACTGCTTGTGGGAGGCCAAGACCTTTCTGTGCCCCTATGAAGAGGAAGAGTCTCCCTAACTCCTGGACTCCACCTGTCTGTCCTCAGCTTGAGACTGAGGGAAATCACAAGCCCCTCCACAGTCCTGCTACTGAGTGCCATGGTGACCCAAGAACCACTGATAATTTCCTAACAGGCTTTCCATAGCTAGATTAAGGAGACAGCCCCAGAACACAGCGTGAGGACGGCAGACAGGAAGTCAGCCCCAGAACACAGCATGAGGGCAGCAGACAGGAAGTCAGCCCCAGAACACAGCATGAGGGCAGCAGACAGGAAGTCGGCCGCAGAACACAGCGTGAGAGCGGCAGACAGGAAGTCGGCCGCAGAACACAGCGTGAGAGCGGCAGACAGGAAATCGGCCCCAGAATCTTTCTCAGATAATCGACTAACTGGGACCAAGTATTCAAATATATGAGCCTATTGGACCATTTTCATTGAAACGACCACAGAATGGAAGCTAAGCTATACTTCCTAAGTTCTAAGATTAGAGGTAGGTGCCACCACACTCAAGTTATTTTGTATTTCTTGCAACTAAAGACCTTTACATTTCAGACACCAGTTCAAACACGGAAGTCCTTGAGGAAGTCCTCATATCAAACACATACCTATAAAACAGCAATATCCACCATCATGTTTGAGTCCCATGGAATCTCTAACATGCCACAGAAGTCAAGAAAGCTGAGTTATGACTATTACTGTGCTAGCAACAGGACCCTGGTTAAAGCCTGCTGAAGAGAGCAAAGAGCATTTCTGCAAGGGTCTATGTGCAAAGCT
Organism: Ellobius talpinus; assembly: GCA_001685095.1. NCBI lineage: Eukaryota > Metazoa > Chordata > Mammalia > Rodentia > Cricetidae > Ellobius > Ellobius talpinus. The sequence goes on along the minus strand of LOJH01044810.1, from coordinate 5,023 downwards.
CTTATCATCTCCAGGGACCCCGACCCCAGCCACCTACACTGATACATGACAGCTCTAGTGGACGTCTGTGAGAAGAATGACGACCCAGGTTTCAGTGTGCAGAGTTTTGGGGGATTCATCGCACTGGAATGACTGTATCAGGAGACTCTCACAGCCCAAGCCATCTAACTGTACGCATGGCTTTTCTGTATTAGGTCCTCATCTTGAGTCATCTCATTAGCATAAACTATGAGGTCACGTATGGAGTGAGTGGGCCACTATCAACAGCAAACACACTCCTTTTGAGGCCGGAACAGAGACAATGACCAGATCTCCTTAAAAGTGAATTTTCACTCCAATGAGTCTAGAGCATAATTAAAAGATAAGTGTCATTAGAAGCAGGTATGACACTCAATTACACAGGACAAGCCAGGATTTTGATGAATATAAATATGTATTCAGATGAAGTGGAGGGTCTCACTGCTTGAATAGAGACTGGGCAAGGAAAGGCAGCCTGCCTAAGCATATTATGAACTGAACTTTTTAAAACATGTTAAAGCTAGTCCATCAGTATTGATCCAGCAGTTAGTGAGAAGGAAGAGAGTAGCAAAAGAAGTATTGTCACATTGAAATCAATGATTGAAAGTGTTATAACACTGGTAAAAACTCTTCTAAAAGGGCTGGAGAGATGGCTCAGAGGTTAAGAGCATTGCCTGCTCTTCCAA
>LOJH01044807.1:0-13718 GCA_001685095.1 Ellobius talpinus | reverse complement strand
AGTACATACCATATTCATCTTTTTGGGTCTGGGTTACCTCACTTAGGGTAGTGTATAAAATTATTCTTAATGATATTCTGCTATATTCAGAGACCAGTGCCTCATCCAATCATCACCACAGAGACTTCCTTTAGAGGTATCTGGAATCAGATGCAGAGACCCACATCCACACTTTATGCATAGAAAGAGTCTACATAGGTGTTCTCCATCAAATCCCTCACCTCAGAGCTAAGGGAATCCCATGGAAGAGGAGATAGAAAAATTATAAGAGCCAGAGGGGATGGAGAACACCAGGAGACAACCATCTGAGTCAACTAATCAAAGCATATTCAAGCCCAAGAGTGAATCAGCAAGCACAGAGCCTACACAAGTCTGCACCATGTCCTCTGCATATGTATTACATCTATTAGCTTAATATTTTTATGGGGCCTCTGATTGTGAAAACAAGTGATTCTCTGACTCTGGAGATTCTTCCCCTCCTGTTGGATTACCATGTCCAACTTCAGTTGACAGTTTTTGATTTATCTTATTACAATTTATTTTGTCATGTTTGGTTGTTATCTCTTAGAGGCCTGCTCTTTGCTAATGAGAGACAGAAAGAAAGTAGATCCAGAGTGAGAGGAAAGTAAGAAGGAACAGGGAGGATTAGAGGAAGGAGAAAGCATAATTGGGATATATTGTATGAGAAAAAAATCTATTTTGAATAAAACAGATAAAGTAGGACTATTTCTGCCATAAACTTGGTCATGTGTGTTCAGTGTGCCATCATTATACAATGCTCTGCTCAACCACTATGGATGTCTCTTCTCTGTTTTCTTGTCAATGGTTTGCCTATGGAAGAAAAAAAAGACTCACACACACAGAGAGAATCAAGTTACCCCAGCTTCTAGGTTCACGTACCATACGAGCCAACAATTTTTATGACTCCATAGCCATCTGGAAGAGACATGGACATATTCAATTATAAGAATCACCATGAGCAGAGGAGCCCAAAGCTAGTACCTAGTTTTTTTTTCAAGCACATTTTTATATGGCAATGCTCTGGTAGTGTAGTGAATTTGTCAACTGTTTTCAGTTTATTTGGAGAAAATTGGTGAACAAATTTTCCCACAGAGGAGAGGTGCTTTTCCTTACTCTCTAACTCAGTTTGGCATGCCTCAGAGTATTCTGCTAAGCAATTATTTCCTTTGTGGTGTTTGTAAATATTAAAAAGAAAGAATGACAGAAAGAAATAGGAGAGAAGACAAATGTGAAAATGAGAAATATGAAATTTCTTGATGAACAGTTGCTTACCTTGAATTTGAAACTTCCAGAAAAAAAATGGGCATATGTAATTTCCTTCCATGGCATATAGCAGGCATGTGTTATATCCTCAAAGATGCTTAGCAAACACTGCAGAGTCTCAGACTGTGGGTGCCACTTTTCTAAAAGTGATCTGTACAGAGAGCTAAGGCATCCCATGCACTGGTAAGTAAATGGAGGCTTTCTTGATTTTTCTGATAAATCGGGTCACATTCTGCACTGAAAAAAATTGAGACTAAATGAGTTAACCAAAAGAGGAACAGGACTGAAGTAAATCATTTGGGTGTGCAGTGAAACTGTCCTGTATGGAATTTCACCAAAACCCAAAGCTCATAATACGAGAGCAATTGGAATAGACCTGTTGAAATTAAAAATTTTAGAAATGAGAACATTGCAATGATAGGATGTGAACAATACTGCATGCACATATCAGAATATAAGACAGTGATTGTAAATGTGACCCCCAATAAGCCCAGGCTCTAGACCATTGTCATACTGCCCTCTGGGAAACTGCCAATGATTTCACAGTTAAGTGTTACATGGAGTCTTTGATCTGGAGCTGTTCATTTCTCAAAACAGACATGTCCATAAGGATGGATGGATGTATAGAAACATAAATTTATTTTTAAATGCACAAATGATGCTAAAGAATTAAAGAAATCTTCAACTTCTTCGAAGAGTCCCTTTTACTTTTAATAAGAATCTAATTACCAAATAAATTGGGCAGAGGAGAGTTGCTGTGACAAGTTAAATTGCATGGCCGGTTCCCAAGAATTGAAGTTGATTCTGCTTTCAGACAGGATTACCAACAGCTGCCTGTTAGAAGTCTGCACACATCAGCATGGGAAAAAGAATGAACTACTCCTTTTCATCTGATGGACCAACACAAATGTACTGTTTATGGCTGCATATTTCAAACCTTGGTCAGTAGAAAAGCCCAAGTCTTGGCACAAATATAAACATGAGTCATCTATCAATCATACAAGGCCACTACACTGCTCAGGATGTGGCTCCCTGTCTAAATTTACAAGCCTTTGCAGGGCCTCTGAGACTAATGAATGAATAAAATATTCCAGCCAACTAGTAAAGTAAGTAGTCTGTGTGATTGAAAAGTACTGTAGCTGACTGCTCTGATTAACGAGGAGTAAATTACTGCTAATGCTTGTAATAAATGTCATGGGCTCTATTTCACTGAGTGGCAGCCAGGAATTTATACAGGCTCCAGTGGTTTAAGAGCCTCAGGTAAAACAATGACTGATTAATCATCAGGAAATATCACAAATCTGTCATAAATTTTTGGCTAGAAGCAAAAGACCCTTTCCAGACTCAACTTTCTAGGGAGTCACTAACCCTTATCCAGCCCTAACATGAACCAGGGTAGATTTGGAAGGTTTCTAAGATATGATTTTGCTTTCAGAACTCTTAAAATATATTTGTGTTTAAAGAAACTTGTCTTTTAGCAGGAAGGATGGATTTGTAAGTTGTGCTGATTCTTGGCAACTTTAGATGATATTCTTAATACCTTTTGCCAAGGGGAGGAGAAGTAAAGCCGTGTGATGTTGGTGAGTCATGGGCGCGTATGTGGCTGAGATTTCTGGACAGGCAGGTAAAGGAGCGTTGTAGATCATAGAGTTCAGGTACTCCTCAGCTCACTGGGTACACAGCTCAATAATTCCAGAGTAATTGAAAATATCATGGAAGGGAAACACACTGATTCCAGCTAACCTACAGACCATCAGTATGCAGCACACTAGAGTGTTAACTGTTTCTCTGTACAGAGGAGAATCTGACTTACTGTGAGGGAAAAAATGAAAGAAAAAATAGAAAACAAAACAAACAACAACAACAGAAACATATCACTGCCACTCTCCAGCACCATGAGATGCTGGAAATCTTAAAATATTTCTTTCTTCTCTTCAGCAATGTTCCTCTAAGTCTTGGGTGCTGAGTGAGGGTAGGACTGTGATATAGATGTTAGCATTAGAGCTAAGCACAGTCACTTCTCCAGTGCTGATAGTCTGTATTAGCTGTCATCCACTCCATGAAGAAACTTCTCAGCTGAGAGGTGTGAGTTGTATGAGGATAGGTATTTAAAAGGCAATTTGATACTATGCTTATTTAGCAATATAACACTAGTAGGACTTATGAGATTATATATATATGTGATATATATACATGTGATATATATATCACATGTATACACACACCCCTACTCAGCTATCCTTCCATACATACACGCATCTACCCATTCATCCATGTGACCACTGACCCATCCATCTACCCACCTATCAAGCCAGTCAACCAATCAACCATATCCCTACATTTGTTCCATCAAGAATTGTATGATTTAGCTTCCCATCTGCATGTTTGATATTAATATCCCCCAAATCAGTGTGTCCTTTGTTCTATTCCTTTTCTTATTTCTGAGCCGTCTACCCTCTATCTGTCTGTCTCTATTGCTACTTATTATTTTATTATTTTTCTGAATGTAGAGGGGACTAAGTCAAGTGCGACCTTCCTTACAAAGCACTTCCAGACACTCTTCCGCACATTACTGACAGACACCCTTGATGCCTCCAGTGCTCTCCTTAATGTGAATACTTGAATAGTACTTTCCTCCTTGTAACTGGAAAAGCAAAGGCTCTGTAATCTATCAACCATTATTCCCTGTTCCCAAGGACAATTCACAGTAAGTACCCATGAGTTCAATTAAATAAACTATTAATAGGACAGAGATTCTGAAAAATAACTTGCTCTCTGAAATGTGCTAAATATATGATCATGGTGATTAAACACATACTTGTTAAAGCACATAGTTTCCACTCTCTCTGGCCATTTTTTGACTCTGGCGTTTTAAGAAGAATGCATGCAAAATGGGTGTACATAATTTATCTTTTAGAGTGCTAGTGATTTGGCATTTGATACCCACAGCAAATATTCAAAAGACAAGAGGTTGCTGTAAAAAAAATTTACCTTTTTAAACTTTAAACTTTTCCCTTTAATTTTATTTCAAAAAGAAGGACAGTATGTTTCATTTTGTGGCATTTTAATTCCTCCTACAGTAAATGAAAAAATAGGTCATGAAGTAAGTAATCAAAACTGGAGGTTCCAGGAAGTTGTCAGTCAGTAGGGAAATCCCAGACCAGATTCACAGAAACCATACAAGAAATAGAATAAAACACTGAGGAGGAATAAAGGAACCAAAGAGAGACAGGGAAGGACAAGGAAAGAGTCCCTAAGGGTATGTAAGCTCAAATGCAATCTGAGGTGCTTAGTCTTACTACATCTTGATGTGCCATGTTTTGTCAATGGTTTCGGAATAAAAACAGAGGAGGAGTGGATGGGGTGAGCAAAAAGGAGGCAGGAGAAACTGGAAGGAGAGGAGGGATGGGAAACTGCACTAAAGAATAAAATAATATATATCTGTATATATGAAAAAATCCTAACCTAAAAAACATTCCCCCGATGGAATTCTTCATGGCATACCTGATCAGAAATTAATGACATCCAGGCCTTATTATATTAAGATTTTAGCACTTTTCAGCTTCATCTGAACAATTAATAACACATTTTATAAAATCAAAATGTAAGAATTGATTTTGATAGATTCTAAAAGGGAAGGAAGCATTCTAGGAACTGTTGTAGAAATAGCAAGGCCCATAAACAACTGTGTGATCTATCATCTTAGTGGAGTGTAGAGTAGTTGGTAAAGTCTTATAGCTGCCATGGTGAGAGTCACTAAAAGCAAGAACAGTGTCCTAGACAGAGAATGGTACTTGTGTACTGTGAGTTTTAGGACAGTATCCCCTGGAAGAAGGTACCCAAGGCTTGTTCTGGAAGATCAATAAATAGAAATAATATTGGATTGTCCATGAATACTAACTTTTGTTTATTCCAGTCTGGATAATCCAGGGCTATTGATCAAGACAAAGTCAAAAGCATCAATAATTTATCTGCCAATGAGGTGATTCAAAAAGGAAAATAAAACAAACAATTTTAGATAAAATCAGTGTTATTTGACCCATGGACAAGCACTCTAATTGGATGGCCAATATAAAGTGGTTAGCCCTAAAATCATATACTCACAAACAAAACTAAATGGACTCAGTAGGTGGTATTTATAGATGTTTTTGTGTTTGCATGCAATAATAATTGAAATGACAGAGACCAAGAATTTAAGAAGTGAAAAGTGTGGGGCCACTGAAAAGGCTAGAGAGAGGGGATATGGGGGGGAGTAAAAACAGAAGGGGAGGAAATAATGTAATTATCTTACTACAAATATTTTTTATTTTTATTTAAAACTCAGTATTATCAATGTAATAAAACTGGGACAAAAAAGGCAAAGGACACATTCAAGGTTGCCAAAGAAAACCCTTCTTAGGAAATAACTTTGGGTGAGATATCGCAGTAGAGACAAGTCATGGGACAATGGAAGCAAAGAGCAGGCTGGGCCCAAGTCCCAAGGTGAACAGGACCAAATGGAAAAGTCACTATAGAGGGACAAGGGCAGAGCAGGCAGTTCAGCAAAGCAAAGGACAAGTAGAACTGGAGAGAAAGTAAAGGCAGGCATACCTGTCACAGTGAGGAACAGGAAGGAAAACTGAGACCTAGGACAGAAGAAATAAGACTGGAGAAGACAATTTCCAGGCCTCCCAACCTTCCAGGCCTCAAAGTGGTGACTGTTCCCTTCTCCCAGGGAATCCTCAAAGGTCTGAGAGCAGAGTAGCATTGAGAAAAAGGATACCTTCTGACTTTAAGAGTTACTGTGAGCTTCTCTCTCAGGCCTCAAAGTGGTGACTGTTCCTTCCCCCAGGGAATCCTCAAATGTCTGAAGGAAGAGTAGCATTGAGAAAAAGGATATTAACTAAAATATCAATTTACAAAACCCATGGCAGCTGTTGTGAAATACCCTGACCCATGCATTATATTCTAAATCACAGTTCATAATGAATCATGTTGATCTCAAAATTGTAAAACTATAAATTCAAGAACACATGAATTATTTTAAGCCTATTCTGAAAACTAGCTTTCTGCATTGACATAAAACTTTCCTCTGGAGACATGTCAATTTCATAATAGCCTTCACGGAAACCTTTCAACTTCAAGTCTGACAGCAAGTCTGTCAACCATGGCTCAGCATCATGGCTAGAAAAAGTCATGAGGTTGAAAGGGGTATTTTAGGCATCACTGGCAAAGAAGCATGATTATTTTCACTTTTAGGTCTTCTTTTAAGGTTTCTAAAGGCATCTTCAATAATTATGAGGTCAATTAGAAGGGTATGTTTTGAGTAACTATATCCCAAGCATTTAAAACTGCATATATGACGGTGTCTTAGTTAGGGTTTCTATTGCTGTAAAGATATACCATGACCAGAGCAACTCTTATAAGGAAAAATATCTAATTGAGGTGTTGGCTTACAGTTTTAGAAGATTAGTCCATTATCATCATGGTGAGGAGCATAGGAATGTTTAGGCAGACATGGTACTGGCTACATCTCAATCAGAAGGCAACAAGAAGGAGACTGAAGCATTGGGCATGAATTGGGCATGTATGAGACCTCAAAGTCCAACTCTGAAGTGACGTACTTCCTCCAACAAGGCCATATCTATTCCAACAAAACTACACCTTCTAGTAGTAATACTCCTTATAAGTTTATGGGGGACCAGTTACATTCAAACTACCACTGCTGCGGAACATTTAAGTTATTCACAAATCCAATCCATTGATATATAGTGAAAACTGCAGCCACTATACACTATTACATACTATATGCCATGAAGAACTAGGGAATTGCTATCACATACAAATTGATTATCTTCTGTGATTCTTTGCTTTCTATTTTTATGATGAACACCATGACCAAAAGCAACTCAAGGAAGAACAGGTTGATTTGGTTTACTCATTGCAATCATAGCCCATCACAGGAGGAAGTAAAACAGGAACTCAAACAGAAGAAGAGGCAGGAACCATGAAGTAGAACTGCTTGTTGGTTTCCTAAGCCTGCTTTCTTTTGCAGTCAAAGACCACCAGACTATTGATAATCAACCAAGAAAATGGTGCACAGACATGCTGACAGGCCAATCTGATGGAGGCAATTCTTCAGTTGAGTTTGACTCTTCCTAAGTGGCTCCAATTTGTGTGAAATGCCAAAAGTAACTAAGAACATCTACTATGGGAAGTCTCATTGATAATCAATCAAGAAAATGGTGCACAAACCTGCCAACAGGCCAATCTAATGGAGGCAATTCCTTAATTGAGGTTTGCTCTTCTCAGGTGACTCTAACTAAATGCATCTACTATGGGAAGTCTAACTTAGATTCTCCTCTATTCAATGGCCTTCTCACTTTGCAACTTACTCTATCTTCCAAATAATATAGTGTTTTAAGATGAATTATTTCTTCAAAAGTCTCTTGCTTTTATTTATGAAAAAGATAACTGGAGAAACACTATTGGCAAGTATAATGCTTCAGGCACAGTACACTTAAAATCCAGCCTCTGAACACTGGGCCTTTCATAGACATGACTGTAATACAAGTTCTTTGATGAAAATGAAGGTAAAAGACACTTATCTCTATTTGTGCATTGAGAAGATGATCTCCAGTTGCTTTGTAGAGAAACAGTATGGCATGGAGGCAAGGAAATTCATGAATACAGGGCTGTGCTAGAGTGATAATTGCTGATAAGGGCTTTGATTCTGCTGTTGGCAGTGGAGATGCAACAAATGCTAGAATTAGTGCATATTTAAAAAGAAGATCATAAAACTTATAACATAGACTAGGAAAGTGAGAAAGGGAGGGTGTCAGATTTGGTATTTGGGAAAATTGGAACACGGTGATACTTATTATTATTGGTAGAACTGTTGGGAGAGAGCCAGATTTGTGGAGGAGTCGTGTTTTAATAAGTATCCGCATGGCCTACTGTATAAACAACAGGCTTAAGTAAAAGATTTGTAATTAATGGAAGTTTCAGAGTGGAAGTCTGGGACAAGGACATTATCAACATGTAAAAATGGCCTTTTGGGCCCACTATAGGTGACTATAAAAATATCTATCCATTAAAATAACAAGACCAGAGACGAGCCATGACAACTCTATGATGTAGCTAGTAGTGTAGGCTCAGCAAATGTGACATTAAAGAAGGGGTCCCTGAATTAGCAAGAAAACTGTGAATTAAAGGAGGAAGTGGTAACCGCCTGGATGGTAGCAAATAGTCAAAACTTGGTGAATAGTAAATAGCTATCATTACTGTACCATGAAAATAAAGCTGGCACAAGATATTTCCATGGGAAAGGAGCAGATGTCCAATTGTATTAGCCTTGTCAGTCATGAACCAATGGCCTCTGGGTTTCTGCAGGGTTATCTTGGTTGTGAAAATTTCACTTGCGAACACTTTCTTTGAGTCTAGACTCTTTCCAGTGGGTTAATACTTCTAAGGTGAGTAGGACATTTTACATGAAAAGTTAACCAATCGGTATTTTTTAGGAGTATAATTTTCTTATCTCTCAAGCACTATTGCATCCCATACTTAAACACCAGTAGTCTGCATGTTCTAGCCTTTATTACACTACACACTATGTGAAATCTGTTCCCATAGAACTTTGTTTTACTCTCCTGGGAGAAGCACACAAAGAATGCCACAGGCAAGATGTTTCTTCCTCCCTCTCAACAATGAAGCTGAGGGATGCTCAAAAGCACTATGCAAACAGTCCCCACTTGGCTATGAGACTTTCTGTATCCTACACACATCTGGTGGAAGTGATGAGAGACACTTTGTACATTTACCATCAATTCTCTGTTCCTGCTTTGAACTCTGAGATATGTGGAATAAAAGCTGCACAGTCAAGGCACTCTGGAGCAGTATTGCCTGAGGCAGTGGATCTCAAGCTTCTTGATACTGCAACCCTTTAATACAGTTGCTCCTGTTGTGAAGACACCCAGCCATAAAACTGTTTTTATTGCAACTTCATAGCTCTGATTTTGCTACTGTTATGAGTTGCAATGTAAATATCTGTATTTTTTGATAGGCAATCCCTGTGAAGGGTCATTCACACACCCCCAAGGGCTTGGCACCCACAGACTGAAAACTGTCAACCTAAAGTCGCCTAGTTTTAGATGCAAATAGAAGTTGCATATAAAACTTGACTATGGTTCCTTAACACCAGTCACCAGCAGTTCTCCATATCCATTTTGTTCCAACACCATCTTACTATGGAGCTGTGTAAGAAGGCTAAAATAATTTGACGAGTTCAATTCTCTGTTTTTTCTCTTTTGACTCTCATTTGAGAAATATAGTGCATGTGACTCATTTTAATTAAATCCACATTCCATTCCTCACTATCCCTCCCCTACCCACGTTCCACCACTTTTCCTTCTCAATTTTATGCGCTCCTTTAAAAAAAAAACAAAACCTGCTTAGTTCACGTATGGCTGCCTGTTTGTGCATGAGTGTCAAGCCATTCACTAGAGCACAGAGATCACATCCCTGGTTAAAACTGGCTATCCCTTCTCACTGCAGGCATCAGTTTCCAACAGGATCTCAGCTAGGAGTGAGCTCCATTAGCCTCTCCCCCATCCATGCTAAGATTCTTGCTGGTTTGACCTTGTGCATGCAGTCTTGTGATTTCATGCATGTACCAGTGCTGTCATGTCTGGCAAAAACTGATTCACTACAAGTGTTCCCAAACACTGTCTTAGATTTCTAGTTTCACCAGTACAGGGCATCACTGTTGCTCTCTGATTCTCACTCTAATAACTAAAACACTAAGCACAGTGAAGAAATGAAGAGAAACTATCAGGTAAAGAGCAGAAAAGATGGACGGCTGAGGGAGCTCTTAGTACTTAAGGAACAACATGGAGAATTCCTCTTGGTTTCCACCCATCTCAATAGGATTCTACAACTTCACATCTCAGTAGGCACTCAAGAAAATACAATAAATAAAAGCTGCACAAAGGCTCTATTTCTCACTCAAAATAATGGAAAAGGCAGCCAGTGAGCAGAAAACTGGCAGTATTGCTCTATTCCAGCCAAAATATAGCAGAAAAGTCACACTTCCTATAGTTTAGCAGGACTGAGCAAGATGTCAGTCTCTCACTTCTCCATGAGAAATGGAACAAAACAAGATCCTACCCAGCTAGTCCTGCAACTTCTGAAAGGAAAAGGTCCAAAGAATCACCTGTTCCTAAAGAGCATCAACAGATTAATGTTTATGCAGATTTAATTCAAGGAGGGGGCCAAGTGCCATCCCAAGAAGGCAGTAGACTTGTCAGATTTAGCCTCATGGTTCTGGCTTTAGAGTCCTGAAGGACAGAAACAAAAGGGCTCCTGAATCTTACTTCATGGTTATTTGAAGAAAGCTGTTGACAACAGGTGTATGGCAGGGGAGCTCCTGCAGAGAGGCCCAGAGAGGTCATTGCATGACGCTCTGAACGTAAAACCTGGATTGAATTGGAGACCCAGGATGTTGGACTTGCTAGAGCTAGGAGATGTCTATCAGGGAGAACTGCATATGGGGAGCAGAACCAGCCCAACAGGAAGAAGTGTGTTGTAGTCAGCAGAGCTCAAAGTGCAGAGCCATCTAAGATTTTTGACATCAGATAGAGGCCTACAGAATTTAGAGTTTTCCTTCTTTACTCTCAGGCTTTTTTCAGTCCAGAATTTCTTTACTGTGCTTTCTCCTATGCTCTTTCGGGATGGTGTGTTCTGTGCCATTGTATGTTGAATGCATGTGATTTGCTATTTCAATCTTGACTTTATGGAGGGCGCAGTTAAGAGATTGGCTTGAGTCTCAGAAGAGACTTTGGACTATTTATTTATTTGCTTGTTTGTTTGCTTGCTTCTTTATTCTTCTGTAGACAGAATTTTCTGTCCTGCCTGATCCCACAGCCATTCAGACCAAAAGAAACACACAAAGCTTATATTAATTACAAACTGTTTATTCTATTAGCTCAGGCTTATTATTAACTAGCTCTTATAACTTAAATTAACCCCTAATTCATATCTATGTTTAGCCATATGGCTTGGTACCTTTTCTCAATAAAGTATTCTCATTGTGCTTTCTCTGTGTCTGGCTTGTGACTGCATCTCTGCCATTCCTCTTCCCAGAATTCTCTTAATCTGGTCACCCTGCCTATACATCCTGCCTGGCTACTGGCCAATCAGTGTCTTATTAAACTAATATGAATGACAAATCTTTACAGTGTTCAAGGGCATTATCCCACAGCATTCTTCTCTTATATATTATATCCTGACTGCACTTTCCCCTCCTTCCCTCCCAGGCCCTCTAACCCAGCTCCCTTCTCCCCCAGGTCCATCCCTCCTCCATTTCCCTTCAGAAAAGAGCAGAGCTTCCAGGAATATCATCCAAACATGGCATATCATGGGTACAATAAGACTAGGCACACTTTTAAAAGACTCTTTAGACTGAAAGACTACAGATACTTTTACAGTTTTACTAAATGCATATTGAATAATGATATGGCCACAAGAATATGAGGGCCAGTGAGTGAAATGTGGTGGTTTAAAGGGAAATGACCCTTATAAGCTCATATATCTAAATACTTAGTCCTCACTTGGTAGAACTGATTGAGAAGAATCATAAGGTGTGATCATGTTGGAGGAGTTGTGTCCTTGTTGGAGAAAATGTGTCACATATGGCATGCTTAGAGGTACAAAAGTCCATGCCTTCAGCAGTTTGCTCTGTCCTCTAACTGCTTCAAATTTGAGAAACATGAAATAATCTCTTAGCTACTACTCCAGCACCTTACCTTCTTGCCAGTTGACATGCTCCATGCCAAGACAAACATGAACTCTAACCCTCTGAAGCGGTGACACGAAATAAATGTTTGCATTTGAAAGTTGCCTTGATCATGGTATCTCTGTGCAGCAATACAAAAGTTACTGAGACAGTTTATCAGCTCCCATCATGAATGACTCTGTCTTAAAAACTACCAAGAAAGACCTCTTCCAAAGACAGAAATGATTAGGACAGTAACTCTTCATGAAAATTCTTGTCCCTGCACATTTCTAAGAAATGTCAGTTTCTCAGACCAAAAAAAAGTATTCTGTTATGTAACAAGACATCTAAGAAGTGATTTAACATCCCTCCTTTTCCAGTATAATAGTGCTGATCCCAATGAACACATGCAGATGCTTCAATTACAAATGGTATGGAAGTGACATGATTTTCTTGCTTCTTTTCCTTAGAATAGTTGTCACAGTAAAAATCCAGAAATAAATGTCTCTCTTCAAGGTTACTGTGGATTAATTTCTTCCCATTTAAAATTGCTTGAATTTGTCTGATTTGACAAACTTCCTTTAGGTAAGTATCTGGCATTAAGTGCTTCCAGGCACGTGCATGATCTTTACTGCGTGTCTGTCTTCTCTAATCTTGTAAGCCCTGTTTCCAATTGTAACCTGACTCATCCTGACCTTAATCTGCACTGTAGTTTATGATACATATGTTTCAGTCCCATAATTGTACAGTGTTTAATCATATAACTAATGAAGAACTGTAACTTACATGAGTGGAATTCACCTACTGAAAGTGAAAAAGTGAAATTATATATATATATATGAAATTATATATATATTACTATTTGCTATATTTAATATATATTAAGTATTTCTATTATATCATATATAAAACCTATACTATAACTGTATATATTAAGTAGTATATGCTATACTTAATATATATTAAGTATATTTATTATATTATATATAGCCTACACTATATATATTAAGTAGTATATGTTATACTTAATATGTATATTAAATATATCTATTATATTAAATATATAACCTATTATATATACATATACATATATTAAGTATAGGTTTTGCCATCTGGGTCATTTGATTGCTGTGATATCAACAAGAATTCACAATGGCCCATCCAGTGTACAAGCTGGACTGATCTCAAGTACATATAAAGCTAGTTATTTTTATTCCTCACTTGACTTCAGACTAATACCACTACTTACAGCTTCCTTCCCTAAGGATAATTATCCCTAAGGGACAGGAAGATACTAAGTTTAGCAGCGCCATTGGCCTGGAAAACTGGTAAAAGGATCTCATAGTCTGTGCCTGGAGGCAGGCTGCCTGATATGACCATCTATTGAATGAACATCACACATTCATGTAGAAATGGATTAAAGGACTTAGTCTAGACATGATTTGTCTTGGCTTATAGTATCTGGTCCATTTCATGTTAGTTATTTGTTTATTATATAATATCTGTCTAAAATTATATAATATCTGTCAAAAATACTTTTTCTTGTCAGAAGTTCTCCATTTGTTGTGTTGTTTTGCTTGATTTGTGTGTATTGTAGCTTCCATGCTTATATATGCCTGTAGTAGTATAAAAGAGTTTTAGAATAGCCCAGTGTAGTGATATGGGGGGGTGCAGGCCTGCTTTT
>LOJH01044806.1:6410-18351 GCA_001685095.1 Ellobius talpinus | reverse complement strand
GATAGATAGATAGATAGATAGATAGATAGATGATTGACTTACAGGCTGTGGTCTAGTTAATTCAACAATGACTATCTATGAATGGAAAATCCAATAATCCAGTACTTGGCTGTCCACATGGTTAGATGTCTTAGCTGGCCTGCAGTATTCACTGGAATCATGAAGGAGGCTCTAATGCCAGTGAAGGAAAGGACTTGCTAGTAGGATTAGAGCAGGCAGGCAAAGACTAAAAGCCTCCTTCCATGTCCTTATATAGGCTGCCAGCAGAAGGCATGACCCATTAGATATGGATTAAAGCCGGGTGGTGGTGGTGTATGCCTTTAATCCTAGCACTTGGGAGACAGAGGCAGGAGGATCTCTGAGAGTTCAAGGCCAGTCTAGTCTACAGAGCAAGTTCCAGGAAAGGCTCCAAAGCAACACAGAGAAAGCTTGTCTTGAAAAACAAAACAAAACAAAACATCTGAATTAAAGGTATGCCTTCTTGCCTCAAGATCTAGATTTAAGATCGGTCTTTTCATATCTCGAAAAGTCTGGATTGAAGGTGTGTTTCCCTACCTCAAAGGTCTGGATTAGATGTATTCAAGTTGACAAGCAAGAATAGCCATCACACACTGTACACATGATTTTGTTCATTTGTAACAGTATTTTACTCTGTTGTCCAGGTTGGTTTCAAAACCCTGAGCAGCAACCTTCCTGCCTCCTCCTCCCAGCAGTCAGTATACATTGCTTAGTCTGACTTTTAAAAAGAATGTGCTAAGGGTTATCCATGAAAATAATGTGTGGAGACATTTTGAGACCTAAAACAAAGTCATGTCCCTAGTGGCTCCAGAGTCGGTGGCATTCGTAAAAGAATGGCATTGAGTTGTACATGACACACAATGAAATGTGCGTATTTTCATTATATAGATCAGCAACTTTTGACAAATGCTCACAACCATGGAACCACCACCACTGTCACATAGGCAGCATTTTTCTCTTAGAAATCTCTCTTGTGTTTGTTCCTCAACCTTCAGCCACCAACCCCTAGACTGCTTCTGACATCATAGATAATTTTAGAATGATCTAGAACTGCAAAAAATACAATTATGTAACTTGTGCTCTCGGTGTCCACTTATGTATACTTGGCATATTTTTTGAGATTTAGCCAAGTTATTATATGTATCAGTATTTGTTCATCTTACTCCTGAGAAGTTATTCATGATATAAACATAAAAAATTTAGGCATCCATTCACCAGTTCATGAATATTTGATTTGTCTAGGCATTGATGATGATGAATGAGACTTCTGTTTCTCCTAGAGATAGAATTGCTGTATCAAATGATAGATACAGTATTAACTTTATAAGAAACCATCAAAGTGTCTTCGAAAGTATACCAAGATTACTGGTTTGGGGTTTTTGTTGTTGGGTTTTTTTGTTTGTTTGTTTAGTGGGTTGGTTGGCTTTTGTTTTTAAGAACTAAGGGCCCACTGTGTTTGGTCTGTCAGGGCTCAGTGGATGTCATCTTTCCAAGTAGATACAATGACATATGCAATTGAATACCTCTCTTCAAGATAATATATATAAATCAGCTCCAGGCTGCTGGTAAATTTGGGATGTGCTGCAGGTCTGAGGAGGAGTTGCGGCTTATCGCTCTTCCTGCCCTCCCTGACATAGAACCTCCTCTCCACTTCAGAATGTTTTTTTATACAGAGGTCTGGTAAGAGTTTATTGCTGAATGACTCTTCCCTTGTGGGACTTGTCTTAGTCAGTGTTCCCTGGTTGTTAAGGGACACCATGACCGTGGCAGCACTTAACTGGGGCTTTCTTACAGTTTCATTATCACCATGGCAGGAAGGATGATGGCATACAGACAGACATGTTTCTGGAGAAGGAGCTGAGAGTTCTATGCCAAGATTCACAAAGCAAAAAGAGCCAGAACACTGGGAATGGCTTGGGCTTTTGAAACCCTAAAGCCCAACCCCAGTAATACACTTCCTCCAATGAGGCCGCATCTGCTCCAACAAAGCCTCACGTCCTAATGCCACTCCCTAAGCATTCAAATCTATGAACTTATTGAGACCATTCTTATTCAAACTACCACATTACACTCCCTGGCCCCCACAGACTTGTAGCCATATCATAATGCAAAAATGCATTCAGTTCAACTTCAAAATTCCCCATAGCCTATCATAGCCTAAACACTGTTTAAAAGTCTGTTCTGAAATTCATGGTAATCTCTTTCATTGTAATCACCTGTAAAATCAAAATGAAAAAGCAAATCATATTTTCCGTCTTGTTAGACCAAGCCCGTTGTTAATTTGGGAGCCTAGGCCCCAGCCCCTTGCATCTATCCTAGCCCCCTGACCCTAAGAGCATCTGGACTCCAAACCCCAGCAGGCCAGGTCCTGACCCTGGGGCAGGGCAGCTCAGGACCATTTCCACAGAATATTTAAGTAAACTCCCAAAAGAGGAACAGGAGGTCTCTTTCCCTTCCTCCCAGTGGTTGCGTTCGAGGCCCCTCGGGGCCACCCAAGAGTGCAGAACTCCCATTAAAACTGGATATTTTTTAATTTGGCTTGTTTTGATTTGGCTTGATTGGGATTTTGCATCGGTGGAGAGCTCGTGTTAGGAAAATATTCCTAACACCTGTGGCTTCTCTGACTCGTGGAGGTTTTCAGCCCTAGTCATTGCATGAGGCAGTGTAGCTCACATGCACATCTTTTACATACTTATGTTCTATAGGTTTTCCGCCCCTGTGATTGTGTGAGGTGGCCCCTCTCATGCACCTCATTTTACATACATGTGTTCTATATTCTTTCTTCAGAGACACTCACTATCCTGGAAGGTATCATATGCTATCATTTATCTACATAGGAGGAAATGCATATGTATATTCATTGAAAAATATTAAAGATGAACAATAAAAATTTAAAGTTACTATTTTAAGAAGAAAATAGTGCAGGAGAGATAGAAATAAGAAAAAGTGCTCAATATAGCTTTCTATTAATTTGCTAATGTTATAGCAAGTTAACACAAACTTCGTGGTTTGAAAAACATATCTTGCAGTTCACAAGCCAAGGTTTTCAGTGAGATGTATGTAAACTATCTTCTCTTGCCTTTCTCAGCTTCCACTGACTGCCCACTTTCCCTGGTTCATGGATATTCTCTTGCCTTTCTTGCCTTCTACAGGCTGCCCACTTTGCCTGGCTCCTGACTCTTCCTCATATTCCAGGCCAGCACCAGCTGGTGAAGTCCTTCTCCACCATCTCTCTGGTATGTTATCGTCTGGGGCATCCAATGCCACTTTTTAGGAGCCTGATGATGACACTGGGACAACATGGATAATCTGAGACACTCTCCCTATTGTAAAGTCAGCTGATTTGCAACCTTAATTCCCTTATAACTACATTCATATTTATCATTGTTACCTCACATATTGATACTATTTTTTATTATAAGCTATACAATATATTTGACTTTGGAGCACAATTTTAATGAAAAAATATTTCCAAAAAACCTCTATAAGTTGAACATAAAACATAACAAATGAAGTTTAAAATTTTTCTCTTGCCAATCAGTTGTCTGGGATCATTTGTCTCTACCCATATAGAAATCATAGGTAGGCAGAGTGGTTCTTTAGCAACTTTTGCTTCCCTCAATATTAGACAGTAGAGGGTAGGGACAGCAGGTCAGACCAAAGACAGATTGTGTTCTCTAATGTCAAAGTCCTCATGTAGCCTCTGGTATTAGGGCCCTTAGCTCTGGAAGAGCTATAGCTCTGCATAGACCTAGAAGTCTGAGATTCCCCTAAAGGCAAACATGAATAAAATAATCCCACACTAGCTCAGAATTGAGTATAATAAAGGGGTTTTTATTTAGGGGGAACTCACAGATCACAGGCCTCTATATGAACTGGGAACAGGAACCAAACCCAGCATCCAGGTGAGAGAGAGAAGAGAAAGCAAGCGAGCAGGCCCACACCTTTTTGGTACCCAAGGCCACACCCAACCTGGTCCAGCTCTCAAAGGCCATTGGCTGAAGGAGGTTCCTCATCACCTCCCCCTTTTGTCTAAATAAGAGAGTTCTAAACTCAATATAAAACTATATACAATAAGAACAGATATTAAGTATAAAAATTAGAATTACAACCAGCATAAACAATATTAAGCAAGAAATATATGTTAAACATATTATTTTATCCTTAAGAGTCTAAGTCTTATATTTAAAATAGCTTGGCGAAGTCATATGAGGAAAGTAACCACTACTATTTAGTCTTCAACCCCCTCAAAGACCTGAGAAGGGAGATAATTTTACTTGAGTAGGCAGGAAGTGCAATCAAGTAGCTTCCAAAATGAGCAGTAAATGACAGAGACAACTGGCAACCTGGGAAATCACCCAAAGTCTTATTTTCAACATTGGAGCAACCAACTTTGGCTAAGGCCTAGAATAACCGACAGAGGCAGGAAAATTTTTAAAACTGTCTTACCCTGTCTTGGCAAGGTTTGGCAGTCTTTTTTATTTTGTATTTTGTTTGTCCAGTCCGGACACTGTATTTTGTCAGTGGTTGGGACATGGGCAGTTTCTTACCCAAAGGCTAGTTTTGCCAAGAAGAAAACAAGCTCCAAGTGGAGTGTCTTTGGTGTTCAACATNTTAAATGCCATATTTTACAGTTCTTTGAAGTGGTTGAAGATTATTTATCTATGCGGAATCTCTCTCTATGTATCTAAAGAACCTGAATATTCTAACTATAAGTATGACAAACTGGATGACTATTGACCTATAATTCTTAATACCTATATAACTTAAAGACAAAAACTTTATATTAGAATATTAAACAATCTCTAAACAACTGTGCAGGAAATGAGGACAATGGTCTCAAAATGTAAACAATATATAAGTATCTTGATCAGATTTAGAAACATATAATGCAATATGATAAATATATCCTAAAATTGTATCAGTACACAAACTGTCTTAAGCAGCGGTAGAAATATGCATGCATACAATATGACAAAATAACTTTGCCTAGGTGTACAAATATTGTAAACAGAAATAGGAATATATTCAATAAAACAAATATAATCTGAATTTGTATCAATATATAAGAATCTATACCAACGTAAATCAACGTAAATTGTCTATAAATAATAGCTCACAAGTATTCACTCTATTACTAATATTATCATTATTAGTGTGAGTAACTACACACTAATCTACCTATTATCCCATTCAATTTATCTTTTTTTTTTTAAAGTGAGGTCCCTGAGTCTACAAAACTTGCAGACCTTTTAGGTCGGTCCCGGTATAAGTTTGAACTCATTCCCATATTGGGTGGCCAGATAAAGGCAAACACAAACAAAATAATCCCACACTAGAATTGAGTATAATAAAGGGTTTGGGTTTTTTGTTGTTTTTTTTTTTAATTTAGGCAGAACTCACAGATCACAGGCGTCTGTATGAACCCGGGAACAGAAACTGAACCCAATATCCAGGTGAGAAAAAAAAAGCGAGTGGCAGGCCCACATCTTTTTTGGTACCCAAGGCTACAGCAACCTGGTCCAACTTCTCAAAGGTCATTGGCTAAAGGAGGTTCCCCATCATTCCTCAGTCTATAGCAGCCACTGGCATTGTAGCTTCCAGATGAGCCTAGATATTATCCTTCTCCAGCCTTTGACAGCAGCCATTGTTACAGCTCCATAGATTATCTTTGCCCAGTAGGAAAAACCAAAGTTCATTGGGAAGTTGGGTGATACCCTAGCTTCCTCTTGCAAAGTGGGAGGTTTCTCACATTTCCACCCTATGGCTAATATTTTCTGGTAGCAATAAAATTGAATTTCACACTTTGATTTTTCCAATAGTCTATGCCAGTATGCAAGCAGAAACACACCCTGGTATTCAAATAAAGTAACTTCTGGGGTGGAAAATGGCAAGCAAGCCTTATCCCATAAAACTTCAGAACTGATCTAAAATTGGTATACAAACTAAAAGAACTCCAGCATGAGAAATAAAGGGGAAATAGTAAAACTAACATTTCAAGGGCCAAAAACACAAGGCATTTTGCTGGAACGTCCATAGGATGGCTGCTTCAGGAATACTATGTTGCAGATGAATAGAACCAGGTTGCTTGTGTACAAAGTCTTGTGGGCTTTGTATGGATTCTCGCCATTTTCATGTTTTTTTGTTTTTTGGGGTTTTTTTTGTTTTGCTTTTGGAAAAGAAATATTCGATCTTGCGGTTCTTTCAGTAATAAGCCCTTTCAAAAGGCTCTCTTCTATAGCACTCAATAAATTTTTTCAAACAGTAAAACTAAAGGCAAATATTTTGGAATGCCCCCATAACAATATCCTGTCTCACAAGATTAATATTTAACAAAGAAAATTCTTTTTTAAAATGTGCTCACACCTCAGCTTAGACTGGAGACTTCTAACACTTGAGACTCTCCTGAGGAAAAGTCAGTGTTCTCAACAAGCTGATAATTAGGTTATTATGGACAGTCTGGCCCTAGAGTTAGGAGTGATTTTCTGCCATCAACAATTTCAGCAACTTGGTGAAGGGTAGGATTTAAGAAATAAGAAAGTGAGTGGGGGAAGGAAGGGAGGGAGAAAGAGGGGAAGAAAGGAAGGAAGGAAAGGAGGGAGGAAGAGAAAAATATTCCAATCCATTATGGGATGCATACCTCATTATTCTGGACAAAAATAAGATATCCAGCTTTTGAAAGTTTACATTTGAATAAAGGTTTTGAGAAATAGAACATTATGCTCCTTTTTTGGAGAATATATCTTGTTTTGTCTCATTGTGCTTCCAGGTTGGTCTCCAAATCTCAGCTCAGGTGATCCCTCACTTCAGCTGCCTTTAGCTGGCATCAGCTGCTTTGTTTTGCATTTTTAGAGAGCCATTACATCATGTTGTTTCCTTCAAACCTGGAGTTTATAAAACTCTGCGATCTAAGCAACACTACTGTGGAGAACCATTCAGATCTTCACATTAGCTATATAAAAAGTTATTTTAAGGTGAAAATATATAGAGCCACAAAAGTACAGGAAGAATCTTATCTGAGCTTCACTTTTCCTACTGCAGCAGACCCTCTGGAAAACACCGTCACCATTAACCCCATTCTCAGGGAATTCCCTGTGAAATCGGCCACCATGGAAAATTGTCCATGCCATTAGCATCAAAAAGCCCGATGGCACTTTCCATGATTTCTAGAAAACATTGAAACTACCCATCCCCACTGCCCCTCCTCCTCCTCTTTATCACCCACCCCATCCCCTCCCCTACCCTTTTTTATCAAGACTTCTCCCTGGCTTTTTACATGCATGTGTAAGTAAATTTTGTCTTTTTTGTTCTTTTAATATGTATATTGTCAGTTAACCCACTGACTCCTGACCTTTCTAACTTAAAATGGTAGTGAAGATTTACTCCAATACCCTGAGCCTCTGAGACATGATCTGAGAGGCAGAAACAGCAAAATATGCATATTTAAAGACATAGAAACCAACCTGCCCAGGCTAAAATACAGTAAGTGAGCAGCTTTGGCCTGAGAGGAATAATGTTTCTGTTTTTTGTTTGTTTGGGGGTTGGCTTGTTTTCTGTGGGTTTGCTTGTTTTGTTTTCCATTTTCTCCTATGCTATGCTTTGCTTCTTTACGAATTGTTCTGAGCTAATTTTGAGTCTTGTTGTCGAAGGATTGTGAAAACTGATCAGTTAGTGTTCAGGGAATCCACTTAAGTGGTGTTTAATGAGCATCTCCTTTGTTTCCAGATCTTGAGATAGGTGACCAGAAATCCAGACAGGAAAAGATGGTTTCCTTAGGGAGGGTGTCAGTCTTCGCTAGAAATTCCCACACAGGCATACAGGCAGCTTTTGGTAATCCTAGAGAGCTCTTGCTCCTACTAATCAAGACTAACAAGGAAATGGGGATGAGGGGGACAAATGGCTTAGAGCTGGTTTAGGACACTTAGAATAGAGTTGGGAGACAACTGTCATTCAGATAGCAAACACATCCACAGCTGAGTCTTTAACTGAGGCTGCAGATATTTCTGCTCCTTTCTTAGAGCTGACCCTTAATACTCTACTATTAACCTCTACTGACCTTCTGAACAAAAAACTCTTTCCCCCAATGTACCCAGAGGCTAAGCCCATACCCAATCTCTTATTAAACAACCCAGGTTTTGCCAGCACCAAAGCATAACACTGAGAAACATAACTCACTGAGAAAGCTCAGCCAAGCCAGCTAAGGAGACAAAAAAGAGAAAACACACACATGAGCGTGCACACACACACACACACACACACACACACACGATAGCTGGATTACATGTGTGGGTAAGCACTTAATGACAGAGATTTACATGGACTCAAGAAGAAAAGCAAAGATTAGTGCTTTAAAACGCAGCAGCCCTTGAGTCCACAGGACAGCCAGTGCACGTTTCAGTGGCAGAACAAGGATGGCAGTTGTCTTCTATATTCCTGGGGTGGGGTTTTAATACCTTTGGTGATAGTATTGGCTGCTTTGATGAACTGCCTGAGTGGCTCATGAACAGCAGGCACAAATGATACACAGACAGGACTTTGAGGGTAATTTCTGTGGGTGTTCTATCACACATCATCAGCTTGTAGGTCTTTGGGAAAGGAGTAGTTTAAGTTTTGGTTGATTAAAAAAGAAAAGAAGAGAAGAGAAAAACCGAAAATGTTGGTCTGGAGAGTTGTAGCCATACTGTAATGGTCTGTCCTGTCACCTGGGTATCCTGTCCCTTTAAGAGACAAGCCCTGCCCACTCCCCCTCTTCCACTGGGTCTCTCCCTCTGTCCTTCTTCTGAAGAGGGGGCTGCTGTCTCTCTCTCCCCCTCTCCGTTTCTCTCTCTCCCCCCTCTCCGTTTCTCTCTCTCTCTCTCCCTCTCCCCCTTACCCTTCTCTTCCATAACCCACTATATAAACTATACCCAAACTGTCTCTGCATGGCATGTCTATCCATCTCTCACCTACTGAAGCCAAGACAGCTCTGCCGTGGCCTCAGGTCACCTGCCACAGCCCTGCTCAAGATACCCACCATTTTTTAAACCCTAACATTGGTGCTGTGTGTCTCAGCCAGGCTCCCTCCACGTTCTGCCCCACCTGTTAAGACCCTGGGCTTGAACCATCCCTGAAAATGGTAAGGTTCCCTTCTTCAAGTCAGCTTTCGCTGACATTCACCTCTGGTTGCTTCCCCTAGCTAAAAACATGACCAGACCACCCGAGGTGGTCCTCCTGCCATTCGAGTAACTTTGGTTGCCCAGGCACTGCACACACTGAGCATTGCATTTATTTTGTGACCTGGGGGGTCCCTCAGCTGTTTTGTTTTGTTTTGTTTTGTTGTTTATCCTTTTGGGCAGCTCATAAGCGGTCCCCACTGTGAGAGACTGCCCTGGACAGCCTCAATTTCTGACCCTACCCTCAGAGGGAAGATTCCCCGCCATCCTTGAGGTCTACTCTGTTTTCTCTGCTTTCACATTTTCACCTATGAAAAGTAAAGCCTCTAAACTATCAGTCACCTGCCTATAAACACTCTGCTGGCATCCTGCCAGCTCAGCTTTCCTTTCCCTGAGCAGTTTCATTCCCACCTGCCTGCCAGCATCTCATGCCTGTCTGCTTTTGCTTTCACTGGGCAGCCCCTTCCCCACCCATCTGTAAATGCTCTTTTTCTCTCACTCCCATTCCTACTAGTCTATCCCTGCCACCACTACCATTGCTCCTGCAGAAAGCAACAAGATTAGTTGGACCCATGAGGCAGCTGTTTCCAGGTCCAACCTTTGCAGGGCAACAGGGCAGATCACGGTGCTGAGTAATTTTCCTCTCTATTTCATATATGAAAGAATGTGTAAATGGTGTGGCTACACGGATGTAATTTTGTTTTAAATGTGTGTTCTACACAGCTTCTATTGTCTCTCTTGTTATTATATTTAAAACTCCCACTGCTCAAAAAAACATAGTTTCTTCATACAACATGTGACTGCCGCCATCTTGACTGAGGTCAGGTGACCTTACTGCCATCTTAACTGTGATCAGGTGACTTCACTGCCATCTTAACTGAGGGCCAGGTCAGGTGACCAAGTCCCACCATCTTTATTGAGGTATTCCCTGCCTAGTCTCACAGTTTAGTTATGTTTTTGTCTCTAAATTCCTCTTACTGACTCTGTTACAGGTATGTTTTGTGCAGTGGCATGATTTTGGTAGGGCCCACCAGAAGCATTCATTTCACCCAATTCCTATGTGTGTATTATTATGTAGGTGCATACATGTGACTTAAATGCATGCATGTTTACTGTTATATTAAGCTGTTCTCTACTATTAACAGTTCTATCGTTAAGCTTCTATTGCAAGCAGATTTTTCTTCTTTGTCTTTTACAAGTATAAATCTTACCTGTTAATCTGAGAGCCAGTACAGTCAAGCTTGACCCAGCTCTCCAGGCAGATTCTATACTGTAGTTATAACTCATTTATACCCAGTAAACAGCTCTCAACTGCTCAGAGATCTGGGGAATATGGCATTTAAATATTTAATTATTAAAGGACTTTTCATAACAGAGACACCTTGGCTCCTAGCAGCAGCACTCTACTTCCTCCCAAGAAGACAAAAGACAAATGGGCACAAAATAATGTCCATCTGCAATTCACTTCATTAACTGCTAAGCACTGACCACTGGGAAAAACTGCCTTTCATCCAAACTGAAGCTCTCCAGACAGTGGGCAGAATTACTGGAATTGACAACCTAGTTGCTCAGATCAAGATAGGCTTTTCTTAGCCCACAGGACCTTCTGGAGCCTGGCAGGCCCTGTGCTAAACAGCAGAAGGCAAATACTACCCTCAGCGACCATGGAGGACCCTAAGGAGTAGCTCTAGGTGCCAACCAAGTAAGCGCTCTGTTATTTTTTAATCAATAACTCAAGTAAAATTTTATCCTTCTGAAAAATCTCTGATGCAGTTTGACAACTGAGAGGTTTTGTCAGTTTAAAAGGACAACCTCACCAGACAAATTTCAGTAAAATACAAACTAAAAGTTATTAAGGTATATATACCTGGAAGTTATAAAGATGGAAGGACAAAATTCTCTCTCACACTGCCTTTCATAGTCTTAAAGACACTTTTCATTATGCAAAAATATCTGTCAAAGTCATTCTGGTATAAATATGCTGCTATTTAAAACTTATGTTTTTGTAAACCCAAAAAGTTCTTGTGAGTTCCAGGGAGCTGAATTAAAGGTTCCACCCTAAACAGATAAGATACACCCTTCTCAATTCCCTGATCATAAAAAGAAAAAAAATTCTTCCTAAACTTAGCTTTGTCCTCTCTTCTGCCAATACCTTAAAAAGGACTAAGAGACACTGGACATCTTCATAGCACAAACCCTGGACAGGAGTAAAGAGACCAGCTAGCCCAGAATGCGACCAGCACCCAGCCTTCTCAGCCCCCACCAAGACGACGCTCACAAATAAGAAGGAACCAGTCTTGAGAATCCGCTGTCCCAATTCCTTTAACCTGTTGTGCCTAACTTCCCTCTTTCTTATTATAAGAAAGAGATGGGAATGTAATGATCTGTCCTATCACCTGGGTATCTTGTCCCTTTAAGAGACAAGCCCCGCCCACTCACCCTTCCACCAGGCAAGTGGATCTTCCTCCAGCCTGTGTGGGCTCTCTCCCCTCCATCTCTCTACTCTTCCCCTGATGTGGAATTCCCCTCTGTATGCTGTGAATACCATTCGTTAATAAAGAAACTGGCTTGGCCTGATAGGGTAGAACAGAGCCAGGCAGGGAAAACTAAACTGAATACTGGGAGAAGGAAGGCAGAGTTAGGAGAGAAGCCATGCAGCCCTGCCAGAGCAGACGATGGACCTTACCTTGTGCTAAAATATAAAATATAAAAGGTGATAAAATATAAAATAATGGAGATAGGTTAATTCTAGATGTAAGAGCTAGCTAGCA
>LOJH01044805.1:0-13719 GCA_001685095.1 Ellobius talpinus | reverse complement strand
AGCCCCCTGCAGAATGAGTAGGAAGTTTAAGGAAATGAGGGATGACTAGGCTCCCTTTCCAAGGATCAGGAATGCACTCACCCCTCCAGTGGATCTTCTGGGAGAGGATCCATTTTTTATAAAAATAGAGCAATGCTTAGTATTTTACCAAATCTCTGTCATTATAATTCCATATGGAAAACACAGCTTAGTGTCAGTGTACACAAATCTATTGGATTTTCTTCCATAGCTAATGACATTTTAATTACAAATAAATACACATTTGTCACACAAAAATCGAAAAGACAGATACAAAAAGTATTCTACTCATAATGCCATTACTGATATATATATAGGTACATGTAGTACATGTATTTATAGAGTTTTCAAAACAAAATTTTTGATTCTAAAAGGTAATGTGAATATATTTCATACATTTTTGTTTTAATTTCTGAAACATTCCTTTTAATTTTTTGTGTATTTTTGTCCTTTTATGCACATGCACACGTGTGTGTGTCTGTGTGTGTGTTTGTATGTAGTATGTTGCTACTGTGCATATGTTCCACAGTGGTCCTGTATGGTCAGAGGATAACTTGAAATACTCAGTTCTAATTTGATCATGTGTGTCTTGAGTGTGGATTTTACTCAGATCATCAGACTTGATAGGTGCCTGATGATCCCTTGTGGTGGCCTGGGAATTCTCATTGCTCATAACATAATGTTTATCATAAGAAGACTACATGCTCACTTATAACTTCAGCATTAATTTTTAGTTTTCATTTGTGTTTTATGACAAAGGCATCATTCTGTTATTGTGAGCTCATAGTGTAGAGCAGAGTACCCTGCAAAATGCTCAGTTTTATGTCACCAGAGACATAGGTTCAATTTTCAAAGAAATTTCTACAATCTAGACTATATGTTTAGGATAGATGCTTTAGTGCAAAATTCTTATTTTCTTATAATGTAAAATTTATTCTTTTTAAAGATTTTGCATTAATGTAGTGATTTTTATATTTCCTGTTGTCTTTAATGAACCTAAATAATAACAACAAGAAATCTAACAGGAGCTTGCTGTGAGCACACACAGAGGCTGGCCAATGCCCTGCTGAGGGTAGATGCCATCTCATTATGTCCACGGATTCCCCAGAAACCAGACAAATGGCTACAGAAAGTAAAGTTTTCCCTGCAAAAATATGTTCTTCCAGATCACTCTTACCTTCCAAATTACCATGAGCTCCTCTCATGGATAACTGTGAAGCACACAGGACAAAGGGTTCTGAAGAGAAGAGCAAAATGGTTCAGTGGGTAAGGCATGTACTCAGGCTTGACAACTTGGTTCGATGCCTAGGAACCAGATCTTGAATTGAGATAGTCTATCCTTACAAATTTTCCTCTGAGCTCCACACTTACATGACACAGCCCCACACACTTAATAAAGAAATAAATTCAACTTTTTTTAAAAAAAAGGAAGAGGATTCTGAGAATCAGAATTTCTTTTCCTTACATGAAAGACATTGGTGACAAAGACACATGAGAAACACACAATAGATGTTATGTTGATGAGGCTCGTCACCAAAGGCCTTCAGAGATGTTATGTAGATGAAGCTCGTCACCAAGGGCCTTCAGAGAATACTGCGGCAGAGGGTTTTCTTTCTTTCAATTTTTTTCATATCAGACTATTGATCATTTAACTTTTTAAAGCAGAAAAGAAACAGATTTCAGAATATTAGATTTGGGGAATTAGGTCGCATGGACAAATAAATCCATTTTGGACATAAAATCCAGTTTGTAGTGTATTTGAAATGTCATTTTATCTGGTGAATATTCAAATTTGATAGGAAGATTAAAAAATAAATTAAAAGAAAAGATTCGTAAGTATGTAGCTACCTCACTCTTGTGTTTGTGTAGTTTGAATTGAATACTAAATATGATTGTAAACTAAATATGAGAAACAGTCCATATATAAAATTCCATAGGCAACAATTTGGTAAAATTTAAACATAAAGATTAATGATCTCATTAATTGTACTAAGCTACCAATCATCAAAAAAATAAAATAAAAAATGATAGTTGGGACAAAATTAAGAAACAACATGATTTATAAATTAAATGAAAACAGGATTAACTTTAGTATTGATCAGAGATATTTTGCTGTTTATTAAGGTGTGTGCTTCAATTTATAATGAGTTACAAGTGATGCTTCTTATCACAATCTGCTTTAGAGAAACTGTGGGTAAGTCATCCCTGAAATAGTTACAGTAAAGTTTACTCACATCATTGTGTTCATAATTTAGTCATTCTTTTATGAAGCAAGCTAATTAGCCTGCTTGTTCTAGGCATAGAACTATCCTCAGCTCATTTTCTCAATGGAAAGGCAAAAAGTGACTCCAAACCTGAGGGAAAATTGTCTCATTTTAATGTGTTAATTTTATTGCAGGATAAATAACTACCATTAACATGGAAAGCACTCATCCATTAATGTCAAATGTTAGTAGCAAATTGATAATGTACTGCGAAATTCTCAAATTTTACTACATTGAAACCAGGAGATCCTGAACCTTTCTTTCATCTACATGAGACTGGAAATGACTGTAATCTATCAGATATGAGGAATTCTAAAAATTTGCTGTCTGCTCTCCTGTGGCATGAAATTCCAATATCATCTCACCTTCCTTAGAACAGATTACAAAAGAATGAGCTTAAACAATTTGAATATTTTTTTTCTCTTCTTCTTTCTTTATCATTATTTTGAGACAGAGAAGTGCTATGTAGCCTAAGTTAGCTTTGAGCTCAGAATATTCTTGCCTTTGCTTTGCAAGTTCTGAAATATTATAGATTCTGAAAATACCCAGAGGCCTTTGGTAAATCTGTAAACTCACTTTCAGATGTATGTCAGTGGAAAAGTCAAGAAACAAGATTATTTAACTAGAATATCACCATTCTTGTACATACATATTTTAATAAGGTCAATTTGAGAATGTGATTCAACATAATTTTTCAATTTTTAAATTTTTAGAAAACATGTAAATCCATGGATTACATTATTTTATTGTACTACCAGTTATTATTTTTTAAATGGTTCAATATTTCACTTTATTAATATTGAAGACAACATAAAATGTATAAAAGAGAAGCTGACACACCACAGCATAGGACAATTAAAATTGGATAAATGAATGCAAATACCTACAAAGTATAGGAAAACAAATAAATAAAAAGAATAACCCATGTGGAATGTCATATTGCCAACAAAATAATGGTGGGAATTAAAGTTATATATATGGTTATTGAAGCATACATAAACTTGATGTGGGAGTTCCCTCTATGTGCTTTGATTACCATGAATGAATTAAAAAACTGCCTTGGCCTGTTGATAGGGCAGAACTTAGGTAGGCAGGGAAGNGGGCAGAACTTAGGTAGGCAGGGAAGACAGAACTGAATGCTGGGAGGAGGAAGGGCAGAGTCAGAGAGACACTATGGAGCAGCTGCCAGAGTAAGACATGCAGGAACTTTAGCTGGTAAGCCACTGCCATGTGGTGATATACAGACTAATAGAAATGGGTTAAATTAAATGTAAGAGTTAGCCAATAAAAAGTTATAGCTAATGGGCCAAGCAGTGATTTAATTAATACAATCTCTGTGTGGTTATTTCAGTTCTGGGTGGTTCACTTGCAAGTGGATCACTGCAAAATAAACTATTGAATTACAAATGAGATGATATATTTTTATCTAAAAATACTTGTCAGTTTATAACATATATTGAAAGTTCTCATGCTTTTCTCAAAATATTTTCTTTCTAAGGACCTACCACAATAAATCCAAATGATTACAGCCAAATGCTAAGAATCTGTGAGCACAACTCAAACATTTCTCTTAATTAGTTGGTGTCCTCTGGTATTTTGTTATAGTAATAGAAAGCTGAGTAAAAATGGAATAGTTTTGTCAAATATGATTATGATAAAGTTCATTCAACCACCTGATTTTTCAGGAGGATTTAAATTAAATTACTGTAAATCTATAGAATGCAATATGAAATATCGAATAGTAAAGAGTCAAAATATTGGGAAGGCAAGTATCAGTAATATAATCA
Organism: Ellobius talpinus; assembly: GCA_001685095.1. Taxonomy (NCBI): domain Eukaryota; kingdom Metazoa; phylum Chordata; class Mammalia; order Rodentia; family Cricetidae; genus Ellobius; species Ellobius talpinus. The sequence continues at coordinate 9,650 of LOJH01044805.1, read as the reverse complement.
TCCCAGAAAATTAAGAATAGAGCTTATTTTAAAAACATGGTAATACTTTGTCAAAACAGGGAATAAGAAGAAATTTTTCTGAAAAAATAAGTACAAAGAAAGCAAACAACATTTGTAATAGTGTTTTATGTTGACATTTGAATTACTGGAATATTTACATTTTTATGTTGCTTTATTGTAGAAGACAAATGTTGTGATTTTATTTTCATATCATGTTCAAAAACAAAGACATGTTATTAAAACTATTTGCTAACTTTTCTTGGAAAATAACTTACCATCTAAACCCTTTATCAAAGATAGCAGTATTCTTTTAATTATTTCTTACCTGATTGTGGTGACTTTCACCAATGAATGATATCAACAACCAAGGGGCTGAGATTGGAGAACTGCTAATTGAAAGGCAACCAAAAATGCATAATCAATTCCACACAAGTCTTGGCTACATATTATAAACTAATATAGCTATCTGTCTGTCTTTCACCTACCTATATATATATCTATCAGTATCTTTCACTATCTATCTATCATCAACTCTTCATCATCTATCTCACACACAAAAAAATATTTGTGTGTGTGTGAAAATATGGGCAAGAGAAAATATATTTGCAAAGCAACATGTGAAATTCTTCTCCAAATTAGTAAGCTCAAGTTATATTTAAAAAAAAACTATAGAAAATGGTATGAATAGCATTTTATTTTATAGTCATTACTAGAAAATAATTTGGGTTTTATATGTTTTAGAATGTCTCTATAACTACAACCTCACTGTGTTTTACTTAATCGGATTTTCATGTTCACACATGTGAGGACATTCAGCACTTTCTCAGCACTTTTAAATTGAAGATTTATCTACCTAATCATACCCTTAGGCTCTTTGTAAGACACAGTTTGTGATCTTCCAAAAAGAATGAACTACAAGTCATTACAAATTACTCATGTGTATATATCAATTGTCATATATCAGAAGGCATAGTGATACCACATTTTGACAAGTGCTATTAGGCACAACTCATGTTGACCATCACTAACTGTGACATTCCTAATGAATTATTTTATGCCTTATCTGGAGACATTAATTAGCTAATACCTAATAATGACATCTGAGAAGGTCATATGTGAACAGTTCCTAAATGTATTGAACAGTGCAATGACTTCCTAAGAAATTGTATTTACTCCCTTCCCTTCTGTGTAAGAGTCAGCTATTAGTAATAAAAGACCATATAAGTTATGTGCATTCTCTCTATCTAATCACTAGAAATATTAACTTCAGAAGTGAGAGCAATGGGGACATTAATGAAATCCTGTTGAAAACAGAGTAGATATAAGGAAATCATTGTAAAGAAGAAAGAGAGATGGTGGTCACTTTTACATCCTTGAAGTGAGAGTTTCAGAATAGAGATAAAAGGGAGTCAGAGAAGAAGATTCTCCTCTGCAATGTTAGTGGTGGAGAAATATCAAACGACAGACTGTCAGTAAGGAGAACAGATTCCTGGCATAGGTACAGTAAAGACAAAATTTTTGTTTTATCTTTTCTGTGCTTGGCAAGCTACAGAGAGTTTCTCAAAGTGCTTGAGAAGCTGCCTCCATGCGCATACCTGGGAACAGGGGAACAGAATTAGCCATCGATCTCTGAGTGTCACTGTCTGCTTTGTTTCCAATATTATATTCTTGATTTTGCAGGTGGAGCTGCACAGAGGATCTAAAACAAACACATTTTTGTCTGCCTCTGATTAAACTAGTGATAAACCAATAACTGCTGCTCAGAAAAGAGAGAGAGAAAACATCTAAAGTTCATGCTGTCAGGATGAATTCTATCTCCAACTAAACATTTTCACGCCTGATAAGATTTCACTTACAGCAAAGATTAAGCCATATGTCACCTTAGTCACTGGTATTTTAATTTGCATATGCCGATCTCATGTATAGGAAGCTGTTCTCAATGAGAGTAGAGTGGGTAGTACTTAGCAATTCAGAGGAAATGTCGACTGGTAGGCAAATGATTTCTACCAAATTGATTCCACAGAAAACCAAATGTTATTGTGATTGATTTTGCCCTTTTGTTGCATAAAGGTACATTCATTCTCTGAGTTTCTTCCCTAATCACTTCACACCAGAGCTGGTGAGAGGGAAGAAAATGTGCTGTTCCTTGTAGAACATGCTCAATCACAGGTTTGTTTCTCCATGTATCTACCCACTCACGCACACATCCACCCTCACTTCCATCCATCCATACATCTATCCATCCATCCATCCATCCATCCCTATATTAATCCAGTTTTTCAGCTATTCAATCCCCCAAACAGCAAGTTCTGAAAATATATTTGCTTATGAATAAGGATTTCAATATTGATATTAAATGGATAGATAACAAGTAACCAATGAACAAAAATTAAATTTTTCTTAAAAACTTCTAACAATCCACTCTTGGAGGAAGCCAGTGTCATTAGAAAGGAAATGTGACACTAATCAATCAGCTGAGTGTTACACTGAGCCAGTAATAATAATGATGATGATGATGAGGAGGAGGAGGATGTAGTAGTTATAAGCAAAATATTCTCTTTTCTTTTTGTGAAATAAGTATATTATGACAATTCTGATGTGATTTGAGTAAATTAATACTGGCAAACTTAAGACATACATAATTTTTGCCTTTTTTTCTTTAGAAGCCAGAAGTTTCTGCTTTTTATTTTCTTATCCTAGCTAGATATTTTCTATTAGAACATTGGAGGAAGGAGTATCATGTTTGTCTCAACTTTTAAAGCTATATCTTATGTCAAAACCATTATTAATGATATGTGCAACCAGTGATAATCCATAGACTTAAGGGTATGTAGATCTGTCTATTTATATATTCTTGAATCCATGTGCATATTTATATATAATGCATTTTATATAACTGAATGAATGAATGACTTCATTTTCCTAGAGTTATTTAAAGTGTGTTAAAATGCTAAATTTTTGGCTAGTAGGACTACGTTTCAATTATCGTTAACTAAGCAAATACACATGTCTTCTCCCCTTTCATGTCAACCATGTAAATTATAAATAATAAGCTCACACATACACTGACTTGAGTGGTACCTATTTCATAAAAATCCCAATCTACTTAACATAATGAAAGTGTGTGCATAAACCTCAAAACATCCATGAACTCATCACTTCCTTTATTCACATAAGTGAATGAAATGATAAGCAAAGTGATTGCAAACTTAATATTCTCCTACATTCTATACTGCCTGATTTTCTTCCTGAAGAAAACACCAAAAAGAAGAATTTTTCACATTTGCTGAACGAGACATAAACTAATCTGTTTCTGTGTAGACACCTATGTTTTCCTGTATTGATGCCATCTGGGCTGTTGTCCTTGATGTTCAGCAAAGTTTAATTTAGTATGACCTCCAGCTGCCCTATTTTCTAATCTGTAAAAATGCCAGCCATAAGATCACTTACTGAAAGATCTCTGCTGGGAAAAAAAACAACCCTAGCATAAAGTTCATGGAATCAAGGTCTACCAAGATGGCTCCTACATTTCTAGAACCAACAAATCATCAGATCTTTGTCTACATTTCATTAGAAACTAACTCTAGACATTGTGCCCATGGAAGAAGAATTTTCTCATTTACATATTTGTACTGGATATTTTCTTCCATTTTTTCTCACCTCTAAAGAAATTATATTTCACTGAGTGATATTGACCTTACAATGTATGATGAAGAAAATTATCTCCTTTTCTAGGGAGTCAAATGACTTCAATTAGGAGATTTACAAATACTCAGTAAAAACAATCAGACATGTGTTTAATATTTACAGAGTAAATTTGTTATTGGCACCTGACCTCTGATCTCAAAACATTGGGTATCCTCATCTTCCTTGAAGGTGAGCATTGATTGCTTATCAATCCTCTCTGCTTTTAAGTATCATTTTCCTAGTTTGAATTCTGCTTCTGTCCTCTAAATCTTATGATAATATTTGCCCCCCCACCCAAGATACTGATGTCAGTTGATGGGGATGGGGATTTTAAAGATTTGGAAGATTAAGAGAAATCTGCGCTAGTGAATAGGTTAACATTTTCTTCACTAGAATGGACTATTGAGGAAGTTTAGTTCTCTTCTTCAGGAGACATTAAGCCAAGTCAACTAGGTGTCACTGCCATGTTATTGAATTTCTAGCCTATGAGCCCATATAACTAATTCTTTCATAAGTTATCCAGTGTCAGCTATTCTCATAAAGAAACAAAATATGGCCTAAAATACATTTTAAATCCAGATAAAGTCTCCTAATTTTTATGTCAAGGTAAGTCTCCTAAATTTTTCATGTTTAAGTTTCCCCATCATGTTTACTTTTTTCTACATAACTCATTGGTCTTTCTCTGTCATAAAGACGTGTTGCTCTGTTTCCTACATTGTCTCCTCAGACAGATAGAAGAAAACAATGTATTTCTGAGAGCATTTCACTGAATTCTCAGTTGTAAAGCACTAAGCTTCTTCACATGATAAGGTGCTTCAGCTATTCCAAGTTCAGGATTAGGGCTTCTTATTAACTACAATGTACATTGAATTCCATGTAATTCCTTAGTAACCATTTGGCATAATAAATCAGTATAAAATGTTCATTCTTCACTTTCATTTATTATGACGAAGATGATGATTAACATATCACAGCAATGTAAGAAGTAAATCCTATATGATTTCTTTCACCATTAGTTTTCACTAAATAATACTCCAAACCATTCTGATGGGGCCAAGCATTTCCTTATTGTACTTAATACATCAAATTTCTGCTTGGATGTCTGAGTTTTCTGTAGACTCATATTATCATCATCATCATCTCTCTCTCTCTCTGAGTGTGTGTGTGTGTATCTGTCTGTGTGTGTGTATGGTGCATGAGCATGTGTGAAACATAATTTATTCATAGTTGTTTGATACTTTATCAGGCTAGCAGGTTCAAAAGTTTCTGGAGATTCTCTTATCTTAACCTCCCATCTTATTTTAGGAGCATTGAGAATACAGAGGCATGTTTCCAATACCTGCTTTTACATGGGTTCTGAGAATCAGAACTCACTTCTTCATACTTGTTCAGTATGTACATTACACACTGAGTCATCACCCTATCCTCAAACAGTCTTTTACTGGGTGAGTTATACATACCATTTTATGGTTTATAATATATAGTAGTTTGAATTAGATTGATCCTCATAGGCTCTTCTGTTTGAATACTTGGCCTTTTTGTGGTAAAACTATTTTGAAAAGGATTAAGAGATGTGTTCTTGTTGGATCAACTATTTGACAGGAATGAGTTTTGAGATATATGAATTCCCGGCTACAGTTTGTCTTGTTTCTTGACAGCTTTTCTAACTTATATTATCTCATTTTTCTTTAACTATATTTTGCCCCTGGGCTGTCCTCCCTTTTTATTCTACATATCTTTCTTTCCTTCTTACTCCATTGTTAGTTGTGTCTCTGGGTAGCAGCCCTGGGGTCCCCCTTTCCTTCTCTTCTCATTTCTCTTCTTGTATTGAGCCTAGATTTCTCTTCCTATTTATTCTCTCTGCCTTGCACCCATACCCATCCATCTCTCCTGCCTAGCTTTTGTTGTCCAGTTCTTTATTGGACCAATTGATTATTGTAGATAGGCAAAGTAACACAGCTTTACAGAGTTAAACAAATGAAACAAAATAGAATACAACACATCTTCAAATTATTAAACAAATATTCCACAGCATAAATGACTGTAACACATTTTAAACTAATGTTCTACAAAACATGGGCTGCCTTTTTCCTCTACAGAACACACAGGTAACATAATGCTGAACATAGCTTTGCTCATATCTTTATGTCAACTTAAAAATATCAAATCATTTCCAGAAAATATTCTAGCCTGCCATTATGTACTTTAGGAAAATCTCCAAAGATATTTAATTAACCGTAAAGATTTCTATTTTTCTGTGTATATGTGATGTAGCATCAACTTATTGTGGGAAACTATTTAGCTCCATCTAATTTTATTGTCATTCTAACTTCATATTTTTTTCAGTTCTTTATTTTGTTCTAACTACCCTCAATGTAAAACTCCATTTGTAATTAGTCCACAGTGTTTGCTAGTCATGCCTCACCCCATCCACCAGAGCTCCAGAGACTTGGGAGCAGCCTTCCTTCACTCCCAACCAACCCCCATGGCATCTGAGACCACCAGCGCCTTGGCTCTACTCCTTCCTGGAGAGGTGAATATTTAGATGTCCCAGCTAGAGAGTCATACTCTCTGGCCTTTTCCCCAGAGGCACATCCCATGCTCAGTCATGATCCAACAAAGCCCCAGAGACCTGGGAGCAGCCTCTCTACATGCCTAACCATTACCCATGGCATCTCAGACCACCAGCATCTTGGACTAGTCCTTACCTGAAGAGCTGAGTACTAGCTCCCAGCTTGGAGGGCCCTCCTCTCTAGGCCATAGCCCCAGAGGCACATCCTGTGCCCCACCTCCATCCACTAGAGCCCCAGAGACCTGGAGAAGTGAGTGTCTGGGTTCCCTGTTTGAGAGCCCCACCCTCTAGACCCTAGACCCTGGAGGCATGTTTTGTTCTTCACCCCCACCCAGGGAAGCCCAAGAGACCTTTGAGCAAACTCCCCAGACCCCAAACTGTCCTCCATGGTATGTGTGCCCACAAGAACCTTGGTCATGAATGCACCTGGAAAGGTGAGTGTCTGCATCACAGTCATGAGCTGGAGAAAAGCTTCTAGAGGCACATTCCACACCCTACCCTGTTGCCACACAATAATCAAAACACTAAACTTAGAGAATAAAAAAAGAATAGAGGAATAAAGCCAAGTAACATGTAAAGGTAGACCTATCAGAATTACTCAAGTGAAAGCCAGAAGGCTCTGGTCAGGTATTATGCAGACACTAAGAGACCACAGATGACAGCCCACACATAGTGCTATACTCAGCAAAGCTTTCAATCACCATAGAAGGAGAAAACAAGATATTCCATAACAGAACCAGATTTAAAAGATACCTATTGATGCACAAATGCTACCCTTCTCTACCACATCTGTGACCACCAGAGCATTGGCCCAGGATGGCCCAGGTGAGGTAAGTGCCTGGGTGCCCATTTACAGGACTCAGCTCTAGGCCCCAGCCCTAAGAGGACCGTCATGTTGCCAAACCCCCACCCCATAAGCCCAGGAGACCTCAAGCAGCCTCCAGGCCCCTGTTACCATTCTCCACCACATCTGTGACCATCTGAGCCTTGGACCTGACTGCTGTTGGAGAAGAGTCCCAGAGCCTTACCAACATCCACTAGAGGCACAGTCATTCTTGCACCCAGAGGAAGAGCAATCAGCTAGGCCACAGGCCCCGACTTCACCAATTAGAGGAATAGAGACACCCTGAATCACAGCCTTTACCTGCACCCACTGGAGGAAGAGATGGAAAGATGGCAGTGTAAGAAAATATCCAACAACATAAAGAGCAATATGGCACCACCAGAATCTTGTGGTCCTACAACAGGAATACCTGTACATTCTAAGCAAGAAGAAGCAGAAATTAATGACTTTCAATAGAACTTTATGAAGATGATAGAGACCCTTAAAGAGGGAATGAAAAATTCCATTGAAGAAATGGAGGAAAAGCCAAAAAATAAGTAAATAAATTGGAAGAAATCCATAAATCTCTTAAAGAAACTCAAGGAAAAAAAAAACAATCAAACAGGTGAAGCATACAGCTCAAACATTTTAAGACTTGAAAATTGAAATGGAGGTAATAAAGAAAACAAAACAAAGGAAATTCTGAAAATGGGAAATCTGCATAAACAAACAAGAATTACAGATGCAAGCATAACCAACAGATTACAAGAGATGGAAAAAAGAATCTTAGAAGTAGAACATACCATAGGAGAATTAGATTCATCAGTCAAAGAAAATGTTAAATCAAACTAATTTTTGACACAAAACATCCAGGAAATCTGGGACACTGTGAAAAGACCAAACCTAAGCATAACAGGGATAGAAGAAGGAGGAAAACTCCAGCTCAAAAGCACAGAAAATATATTCAACAAAATCATAGAAGAAAACATTCCAAACTGAAAGGACATGCCTATAAAAGTATAAGAAGCTTACAGAACACCAAAGAGATTAAAAGAAAAAAGGTCTCTTACCACAAAATAATCAAAACACTAAGCATACAGAATAAAGAAAGAATAGGAGCTGCAAGGAAAAAATTCAAGTAACATATAAAGGCAAACCTAATTGAATTACACCTGTCTTCTCAATGAAAACTCTGAAAGCCACAAGGTCTTGCTCAGGTATGCTGCAGACACTAAGAGGTCATGGATGCAAGCCTAGACTACTATATCCAGAAAAGCTTTTAATCACTATAGATGGAGAAAATAAGATATTCCATGACAAAACCAAATTTAAACATTACCTATCCACAAATGCAGCATTACAGAAAGTAGTACAAGGAAAACTCCAACCCCAGGAAATTAGTTGCACTCAAGAAAACACAGATAAGTAACCTCACATCACACACTACCACACCCCAAAAAGGGAAACACAAAAAAATACCACTGAAAAATAACAGGAAAAAACAATCACTGGTCTTTAACATCTCTAAATATCAATGGACTCAATTCACCTATGAAAAGACACAGGTTACCATAATGAAAATGAAAATGGGATCCATTCTTCTGCTGAATACAGAAAACACCTAAACTACAAAGAGAAATATTACCTCAGAATAATGGGTTGAGAAAAGATTTTTCAATCAAATGGACCTAAGAAACAGGCAGGGGTAGCTATCCCAATATGTAACAAAATAGACTTCAAACTAAGTCAATCAAAAGAGATAGACAAGAACACTTCATACTCATCACAGGAAAAATAGATCAAGACAAAGTATCAATTCTGAACATCTGTGTCCCAAATACAAGAATATGCATATATGTAAAGGAAACATTACTAAAGCTTAAGTCACACATCAAACCCCACACACAAAGAGTAGGAAACTGCAACACCACAATCTCACCAAAGGAAAGGTCTACCAGACAGAAACTTAACAGAGAAATAAGAGAACTAACAGATATCTTGACTCAAATGGACTTAAGGGACATTTATAGAAGATTTCACCCAAACAGAAAAGAATATACCTTCTTCTTGGCACCTCTTGGAGCCTTTTCTAATATTGAACACATTCTCAGTAACAAAGAAAACCTCAACGGATACAAAAAAAAACAAAACAAGTAACACCCTGTATCTTATTGAAATATTAAGGCTTAAAGTTAGAACTCAACAATAATACTAGCTTCAGAAAACCTCCTCATGGAAATTGAACAATGTCCAACCGAATTACCCCATGGGTCAAGGAGGAAATAAATTAAAGACTTCCTAGAATTCAATGAAAATAAATGCACAACATACCCAAACTTATGGGACATTTTGAAAACAGTTCTAAGAGGAAAGTTCATAACACTAATTGCCTACAAAAAGAACATGAAGAAATATCAGACAGATAACATTGGAAAGCTCTAGAACAAAAAGAAGCAAACTCATCTGGGTGGAGTAGATGTCAAGAAAAAGATCAAATTGAAAGCTGAAATCAATAAAATAAAAACAAAGAAAGCAATACAAAGAATCAATGAGACAAAGAGTTGGTTC
>LOJH01044804.1:0-11380 GCA_001685095.1 Ellobius talpinus | reverse complement strand
TGGAAGAGCAGGCAGTGCTCTTAACCACTGAGCCATCTCTCCAGCCCTTCTTTTTTCTTTACACACAATAGTCATTTAATTTCCTTTCACAACTTTCATTTTTTCAGAGGGCACTCTGAATCCTGTGATTAAATCTGTAAGCTATATAACCAAGGAACTCATACCTAACCTTGGGTGTAGGACATAATTGCCTTTTTGGATCATAAGCCTGTTTTTCCACAGGCAGAATCCATGGATCTATCTATAATGTGTGAAACTTTCTTGATCTCATTTTTTTTATTCTCATCAAGTCTCACATAGCAAAAGGATTTTCTATCTTATTTCTCACATAGCAAAAGGATTTTCTAATCTTATTTCTTTTTTATATCTCTCTCATTGAAGCAATTGTCAGAGCAACCTAAACCAATTCCCTAATCATCTTCACTGTCTTAAGCACTTGTATCTTTAAATCATTGGTCCAACTAAGCATCATTGTTCTATAAAAATCATAGTCATTATGATCTACAAGTAAATTGCCCAGTGAGGAGTGGGATTTTCTCATGAAACAATCACACTATACTAGATACAGTGGGATTCTTCCACCCAACAACCACACTGGAGTCAACCCCCCGCCCCCAGCCCGGGCAGGGTTTAATTGTGCTAACTGGTGAGCTGTACTCCATAAGCTCTATTGCCAACTGCAATTCCTCCCATATGGTCACCTCCAGTTCCCAGTACCTACATGGTAGCTCACAACCATTTAAACTCCAGTTTCAGGGGATCCAATGCCCTCTTCTGGCCTCCTTGGGCACTTCACAGATGTAGTATATGTATACATGCAAGCAAAACACTCATACATAAAGTAAAATAATTTTGTTTTTGTTTTGTTTTTCATGACAGAGTTTCTTTGTGTGTTCCTGGCTGTCCTGGACCTCAGTCTGTAGGCCAGGGCACCTTTCTCTGCCTCTGTAGTACTGGAATTAAAGGCATATGGCACTATCCCATGGCTAAAAAAAAATTAAAAGAGAGATTTCATAATGAATGGTATGGGTTGTTAGATTAATAGACATCTGATACAAGAATAGAAAATGCCTACACCATGGTACATTATTGTAAAATTTTAGATTATCCAAAATAAAGTTAGAATTTTGAAGTTTCTAGAAATAAAACACACATATATACCAAATGATGAGGAATTAGGAAAAGACTAGGCTAGTCAGTAGGTTTCTCGATGCAAAAATAGAGACATATTTTCAACAACCCATGGGAAACTGATTCCCAAAGTATAAACCAATTGTGAAGACAACACAAAGCTGTGTTTTGTATCTGGTTATACAGTCAAAGACCACACCTGCTGGAAGTGCTGGGACAGCTGAAACAGCCTTGCTGTTTATAGCAGAAAGCAAATACTGGGGAGGGGAGTCTGCTTTAGGCTGAAAGAGACCTTTGAATCATTTGGGGGAGATCTGACTCAAAGAAGTCAGCTTTGTGCTTTGTGTTGTCAGTTCTCCTTCCACTGACTTGGGTTGACAACACCTGTACCTATTGAGGCATCTTACAAGTCCTGTTTTAAGATTCGCAATCTTCCTGACTTTTGAGTGCTGGGATTCGTAGCTAAGCCACCATGCTTGGCTTGCTCCTTTCTTTTTTCTTTTATTTCTTTTTTGTCTTTGAGATTGGGTCTCACTGTGTAGCCCTGGCTGTCCTCAAACTTACATAGATTTTTCTGCCTCTGCCTCCTGTGTACTGGAGTTCAAGATGTATGCCACCATGCCTGACTTTCCATTCTCCCTTGAGCCTTCTTGAGGTGCACACATCACACCACCGCACGGCTCTTTCTCAGTCTAGCAGCAGTTTACTTTTGTTGTTAGTGGTCTAACAGCCTTCTCTTTACTCAAGCTTGTAGCTGTGTGTGATGTAATTGATCTATACACTGTGACAGAAACTGCTCACCTTCCTGTGGAAATGCAGAGCACATCTTCTCATTGACCGTCCCTTCCTGGCCTTGTATGCCCATCCTCCTAGCAATCATGAGCAACAACTTGTTTCCAAGACCCCTTCCTTCTGTTCTAGCTGCTCTTCTTCCTCGTTTGGTATATGACTCTCTGCTTCAGGTGTTCAAGCTGGCTTCCCAACCAGAACCTGTTCCAGGAACTGGAGGTTCATAACTCAAATGGATAAACTGTCAGTAGGATTTAACTAAATGGCTTGTCTTTCAAAATGACTTGTAATGAAATGCCTTTTACAATGATTAACTAACCATTATAGGAAGACAGGTGTATGATGTAAGAGATGGAATATAAGTGAGACGGCTCAGTAAGTCAGGGAACCTGCTACCAAGCCTGAACACTTGAATTCAATCTCCAGGACCCTTATGGTAGAAGGAGAGAATGACTTCCACAAGTTGTCCTCTGACCTCCCAGCAAGTGTCATGACTCACACACACCCATACAAACACATTGTATTAGTTAGGTCCTATTGCTGTGATAAACATCATGATCAAAAACAGTCTGAAGAGGAGAGACTTTATTTTAGCTTAAGGATATAGTTTACCATTCAGGGAGATCAGGGCAGGAGTGTGGAGGCAGGAACTGAAAGAGAGCTCATGGACGAAGCTGCTTACTGTCTTGCTCTCCATGGCTTGCTCAGCCTGCTTTCCTATATAGCCCAGGACCCCATGGTAGCGCCACTCACAGTAAGCTGAACCCTCTCCCACCAATAACTAATCCAGGAAATTTGCACTCACCTTTAATTCCAGCACTCCAGGAAGCAAAGGCAAGTGATCTCTGTGAATTCAAGGCCAGCCTGGTCTAATAGTGATTTCCAAGATAGCAAGGACTATATAGTGAGACCCCGTCTCAAAAACAAAAAACAAAACAAAACAAAACCAAAAACCAGAAACACAAAACAAACAAAAAAAGAAGGAAAGAAAGAAAATGCCTACAGGCCAATCTTATAGGGGCATTTTCTTAGTTTGAGGAGCTTTCCTCCAAGACTACCTAGCTATGTCAGGTTGACAAAAAACTAACCAGCTCACTCCAAAAGAAAGAAAAGAATAAAAGGAAGGAGTAAGTGGAGAGAAGGGGGAGGGAGTGTAGAGGGCATCCTACATAACTGGCCATCTCAAACAAGTGACTTCTAGCAGTGGCAATGTCTGGCTCTTCTGCTGCCTGTGGCACAGCAGCCATCATACCAGTGAAGTCAGCTTCACTCGGCTGGGAGCCTGACTGGACTGTGACATTGAAGGTGGCCACTCATCCCTAGGGCCCCTCACCATTATGCAGTAGTCCCAACTGAAGCAGGGTCTCGTGGTGGCTGGTTTACAGGAAGGAAGGAGTTCCTTAGGTAGCTGAATACTCATCATGCTCCTGAACCTCATGTTATGTGCAACAGTAATATAGTCAGGTTCAGAGTGGGGGAACTCAACTGTGCGGGCATACAGGATACATCATTATGCTCAGGGGATACAGGCCTCCTCAAACTCCAGACCCTTAGAATTCCAACCTTTGAGGCTACAGAACTGCCTGCACAGCAGCCTGCCTTGCGCTTCTGCTGGGGACTCCTGTCACTCTGTACCTCTCAGAACACTCTTTTTAGGTCCTGCTTGTTTTATCCTGGAAGGTCTCTTGTTCCTGTAACCATACGCTGCTGCTGCTTCTCGTGCTCTCTCCTCAAGTCCTGGGTCTCTCCCCTTTCTCCCTAAGAGAGAGTTCTCACAAACTGTGATCTGGATAAATGAGCTACCCATCTTGATTGACCCGAGCCTTTTGTGGTTGTTTTCCTTTTTAAGGCAAGGTCTTTCTATGTAGACCAAGCTTGCCTCTGCTCCGAGGGTGCTGGTTTAAAAGTATTTGCCAATGAGTAATTACTATATTGCTTTGTCTGGGTAGCTGGTTGGTGAAATTTTGTCTTCACTGGCTTGTGTAAGAGCATGGGAGTTAATTAAGAAAAGGGGAAGAAAAAACATAAACACAGCTGCTGTTAAATGCTGGGAGGAAAGAAAGTAGGGCAGTGGGAGAGAACACGGCATCTTGTATCTTAGGTGGCTGGTGGGGCCCTTCCTAATAGGCAGGGTGAGCAGTTTGCTTGGGACCAAAGGAATTTTTGGGACATGGCACCTCGATGATGGACAGTCTGCAAGGAGGGGACAGCAAGTATACAAGGCCTGCAATAGAAGGCTAGTGTGGCATCCAAGAGGGGACAGGCCACGGTCACTGAGAACATGGTGACAGAGGGCCAGGCTGAAGCAGCCGAGGCTGAGAAGGTTAGCAGATGCTAGCCTTCACGACCTTCATAGTAGCATGGATTGTTTAAATAGCTTCATTTATTTGCATGTTTTAGGGGAAGCACTTGCCATGGCATGAATATAGCCATTTATTTGCATGTTAGGGGAAGCACTTGCCGTGGCATGAATATAGAGGTCAGAAGACAGCTTTTGGGAGTTGCATTCCTCAGGCTTGACAGCTAACGTCTTTACTGACTGGGCCATTTTACCAACCCAGTATCATGGTGTAGCTGGGAAGTCAACAAAGGGCTTAAACAGGATAGGAAGTGAATTGATGGTACTTTAAAAAAGATTTTATATTTAATTATGTGTCTGTGTACATGAGTGCCAGTGCCCACAGAGGCCAGGGGCATTAGATCTCCTGGAGCTAGAATTAACAGTTGTGAACTGCCCTAAGTAGATGATGGGAACCAAGTGCTCTTAACTAACTACTGAGGCATCTCTCCAGTCCAGGGTTTATGTTTGTTTTAAAGTGACTTTTGGTGTGTGGCAAATTCACTAAGTGGCAGTAGAAGACTGGCTAGAGCTGGCCAGAGGCCTGGACTGGGAGAGAAGCCTCTTGTCACTGCTACTAACTGTGCTACTACTCACTGCTCCCAGCTGTACTCTCCTTTTAGTAGTCATGCACCTCTATGAACTGCATGGTATTGCTAAACTCTTCAAAAGCAATGAGTTTATTAGGGTTCCTTACAGACTAGATGAGCTGTTAATTTATGGGGACGGGAGAGCTCCCACCAGGACTTTCCTTGCAGGTTCAGAGAGGGCAACTCTCTTTCCAACTCTCCCCTGGTCTATATATACTATAGCCCTTCCCCAAGGCCATGTGTAGTTGATGCAGAGATGCATACAACAGGTGGTAGGGAGTGGCTGGAATTTCCAGTGAGGGTCTCTGATCCTCCCTACTCCTCCATGAGGGATTATAAACTGTTAACATACTCAAGGGATAACCCTTTTGCAAGGGGGTGCAGCTGAGTCCACAAGAAGGTGGTTTCTTGGTTCAGAGTACAGTCATCCCATCACTGAGGTTATACAGATTTAGTACTCATGCCCTAAACCTGTTCCTCCTACTGCTCACTGGTGCTTTGTCATCTCAGTTTGCAGAGCACTGAGTGCAGTAAGAGACTGTTTTACATTAGCTATTGATTTCCTCGTAGGACCTGATGGGTAATGCTTTTGAATGCCAGGCTTAATGAGATTGATTTTTGTCTTGGATGCTTTTACAGGGTTATATTTAGAGTTGTGTAGCATAAATAAATAGAGCATGAGCGTAAGGGTAAAACAATGCAGTAAAGAAGTAGATGTGTTAAATTTTAGGGGACAAAAGGCGATTCAGGTAGAAATGCTAGAGGCAGGGGTGGGAGCAGTGAGATAAGGGGAACATAGCTTAAGATAGAAACAGTAGAGAAAGTGGGGTATTCCCACAGAGGCTGGAGCTGCATGTGAGGGAGGGCCTATGGGGAATTCCTCCCCAGTACGGAGGATGTTGTGGTAACCACTTTCTCCCAGGCAAACATCTTCTCCCAGGCAGCTGGCATTCTAGGACAAGCCATGAATGAGTAACTGTGTGGTCATTTCAGAGAGATGAGTATATGCAGGAGCAGAACAGTGGAATGTGCTCAGTTGTGGGTGGTGGGGACACTGATGGGCAAGCAGGGAAGGCTTCTGTGAGTTGACTGCTATCTGAGATCTGAATGATGGGATTGAGTCAGCCCTGGGAAATTTGGGTACAGTGTTTCAGCTGAGGTCTTAGATACCAAAGGCAATGGTTTCCATAAATAGAAATGTAGAGCTAGGAGGCAGGAGAGTAGCTGGCAGGGTCCCTCTCGGTTCTACTTACTTACACAAGTAAGTGCTTACAGTAGCAGTTCAGGGAAGGGCTATGCCATGGACACTATAAAAATAGAAACTCCAAAGGTCTCTGGCCAAGGCTACCTGCAAGAGAGTTAGGGGGAAGGTGAGTGATTCAGTCCTTAGGTTACAGTGGTCTGTCCAGAGTGGTACTCATGAGATGGTACAGAGTTAAGAGGCCAAACCTAGGAGGAGTAGGAAGCAAAGGGAACCACAGTCTGGGCCTCCCCAGAAAGCCTTCCCTTATCCTCTGTGACCACGTGTGCAGCTGCCCTGGAATCTGTGGATGGCACCTCTCAGTTGTGTGCTTTCTCTGCCATTTGTTGTCAGCCTTACCCTCTGGATTCTGGCTTGGCTTTCTGGGGACTTCTAAAGACTTGGCCCATGGTACCCTCATTCTTGTCTTCAGGGATTGCAGCAACAGGCCAGGCTTGCTGTCTTTCCTGGTGGGATGGGTTTCTGAGGCCCTCCATATCTAGGAGACTGGGTTTGCAAGGGGCATTGGTTAACACAGGCCTCCTGAAATGGATCAAAGTCTGTTTTAAAGACGCATTCTTTAAAGCTGGGTGGTGGTGGTGCACACCTTTAATCCCAGCATTTGGGAGGAGAGGCAGGTGGATCTCTGTGAGTTTGAGGCCAGTCTGGTCTGCAAGGTGAGTTCCAGGAGACCCGGGGCTACACGGAGAAACCCTGTCTAGGAAATAAAACAACAGCAAAAAAACCCACATTCTTTCAAACACACACACATGCACACATAAACCCACACAGGTAACACATGCTGTGTTTTGTGTGTGGCAGTCAGGACAACTTGTAGAAATTGGTTCTTTCATTCTACTGTGTGTTTTCCAGAAATTGTGCTCAGGTCATCAGGTATGGCAGCAAGGGCTTTTCCCTCCTAGCCATTTCACTGCCCAGATCCGAGTCATTCAACAGTGAATCCAAGTGGAATGTTCTGTGTTTGAAAACAGAGAAGACAGGAGAAAGGCAAGAAAGAGGGAAGAGAGAAGCCAGGACCTGGGAGCAATCTCAAATGGCTTCAGAGAGATGCTTATCCTTGGGAAGTCAGCAAGGGGAGAACCCAGGGCCTTGAATTAGAGAAGAATTGAGGAAGAGAAGTTCCTGGGAAGTGATCCAAGTCTTCAGCAACGAAAAAAGCTAGGAAAGTTTTTGAAAAAAGAAAGAAGGCAGAGACATGATATTCAGATCTGTAACCCCAGCACTGAGAGAGCATCGAGTCCAAGGCCATCTTGGGCTGTATATGAGCTTGAGGCCAGCCTGGGCTACACGAGACCCTGTCTCAAAAAAGAAAAGAAAGATTGAGGGAAGAAAAGAAAGATTGAAGGAAGGAAAACATTGTTGAGGGACTTTGCTGGGGAAAAGTCAGTGCTGAGTTAGGGAACTGGCAGGCCAGCTAAGGTGCGCTTGAAGCTTGCTATGTGTTTTAGCCAGGGTGGCTTGCTACAGGATTGCTCTGCCATGTCCAGGCAACTGGCTCTGTGGGAAGAGTAGTTACGTCTTAACAACCAGTTACGTTTTCAAACCATGTTAACCTCACAGTTGTCCTCAGCAACAAATCAAGGGCTAGTTGATTTGTTTTCCTCTCTCTCATTTGTACCTGCCAGAAGGCTCATAATTAATGAGCAACTGCCTATGGAATTCAATATAAGGGTTATAATCAACAATAATTTGCAGAATGTATTAATGTTGTCTGATTTCACTTTGAATATTAGCTGCCATGAAAAATGACAGTTCTGAGAATGAGCTTAGCCTTCCCTGTCTGAAGCAACTCCTCTGGAGCATGGAAGTGGTTTGCATAGAAAGATGCCTTTGCTCAGGTGGCTGGAAAATGCTTTTAAGCATTCTGGTCACAGAAGTAGTCTCAGAAGATATCTGCTAACTGGATGGAAACATCATTTCAGGTTCTCTCTTTTTTTCTTTAAATATTAGGTGGAAAATGGGGTATTTGTAGCCAGCCCGCTTCAGGAACGCACAATCCTAATGAGAAAAGAGGGTGAATCTGCCAAAAGCATTAATGAGATGCTCCTGAGTAGACTGTCTCGGTACAGAGCTTCCCCGTCGGCAACACTGGCGGCCCTGACTGGCTCCACCATCTCCAATACCCTGAAGGAGGATCAAGCAGGTGCGTTTGCCTCTTCCTGACCACCTGTCTACAGCTTCTCAGTGCAGCACACAGAGCCCACCTTCTCTGCGTCTCCCCTGCAGTGACCAGTGGGTCTGGGCTGTGGACAGGGTGTGAGCCCTGTAACAGTTCCGCCTTACCTGTAGTTGTCTCTCCACCATCACTGTCAGGAAAGATTTGTAAATGCAGCTAGCCTCATCAGGACACACCTGCAGCCTTAGCCCTTAGGAAATTAAGGCAGGGGAGTCATGAGTGGGAGGCCAGCCTGCGCTATGTGAGATCACCTTACTGTACCCCCCAAAAAAGAGTATCTGAATTTGAGCTAAAACGAATTTGAGTCTCTGCTTTAATCCGTTCACTGTTTGAAATACTGAGAAGAAAAGCTCTTGCAGTTGGTTAGCTGGGCGATGGTGTGCACTCCTTTACTCCCATTACTTAGGAGGCAGAGGCACAGGTGAATCTCTGTGAGTTCGAGGCCAGCCTGGTTTACAGAGCATGCTAGGATAGCCAGGGCTACACAGAGAAACCCTGTCTTAAAAAAACCCACCCCCCCAAAAAAAAACAACAAAAAAAAGTATGAGGCTGTTCAGTAAATACTTCATTGCTCATATTAGACTGTAAGGACAATATCTTGTTGCCAAGGCCTATGTGGTATCAGTGTGAGTATTTTGTTAATGCTTGCTTTATCATGGGTTAGGCCATTTTAGTTAAAGGAGATGCTTTACACAAAACAGTTCTTTTTAACTAAGTAAATGTTTTGGGGGTTGCAAGATGGCCCATTGGGTAAAGGTATTTGTGGTCAAGGCTGACAACCTGAGTTTGGTCCCTGGATCGCACGTAAAAGGTGAAAACAGAAACGACTCCACAGAATTGTATTCTGGCCACCATATGTACACATACGTGCACATAGTAAATAAATGTAAAGAAGACACCCAAAAAGTAGGCACTTCATGACAGGCTAAAATCTTGATCTGTATTTATACCTACCTCCATGCCTACCAAATTCTTTTCAGTATACTTAGTAAATCTGTTTTCTTTGTTTAATGAAAGAAAAAAAAAGAACAAGCTACTTTAGCTTTGCAAGTGCTCCTCCACTGTGATTTCATGTGCCAAGGCCGTCTCCAGCACCTGATTCCCTCTCTCTTCCACACTACCATACCCAACTGTTAGGTGTATGTATTTATTTTATATGTATGTATGTTTTGCTTGCATGTGTTTCTGTGTACTACACTTGTGTCTTCTGGCCCATGAATGCCAGAAGAGAGTATTGGATCTCCAAGACCTGGAGTTACAGATGTTATAGATTGTTGTAACCCATCATGAGGATACTAGAATTGAACCTGGATCTTTTGGAAGACCAACAATGCCTCTTACTCACAGAACCATCTAGACCTCAGAAGGCAATACTATATTTAGAATTGTTAGTAGGGTGTGACTGCTCATCCCTGTTGTCCCAGCACTTGGGAAAATGAGGCTGCTTCAGCTACAGAGAAACCCTGTCTGAAAACCACACACACAAAATAAAAACCCCAACAACAAACATTTAGATTTTTTGTGAAAACTGCTCTTTACTCAAAATGTGTTTTTTGTACCTTTATATGAGTTTTTGTGTTCATTAACATGCTACTACACGGAAAATCCACTAGTTCTAGTTCCTATGGATCTGTGATTAATTGAACATTCACAAAATCTAGCTTTGGAGCTAGAGTTTTAGTTTAGTTAGTAAAGTTCATGCAAAGCATGCATGAGGACCTGAATTTGCTCCTAGCATTTTAAAAAAAAAGCTGGTTATAGAGGTACACTCTTGTATTTCCAGGACTAGGGATGCAGATTTCTGTGAGTTCAAGGCTAGCTTGTTCTACATAGTTAGTTCCGGGCCAGCCAAGGCGATAAATGAGACCTTGCCTCAAAACAGAAACAACAAAAATAAAGTTGGCAACTCCTTAGTTATATCGCCTGAAGTTGACCTCAGGCCTCCATATCCATGGATATACACACTTGACACACATACATGCAAGTATGCATACTACCCCACTCATCAAATAATGAAAGTAAAAATAATTTTTAAAATGTGGAGTTTTATTCTGTGACAAGCTAAAATATATTCTGTCAGTAAGTCTGTGAAAACACTTTGGTGAAATTATTAAGCTGCAAAGTTTCTGAAGTTTTCCACTCATTATATTTTTGTATTTTCATTACCTCAGAAATTGTTGTTCTGAATAAAGAATATATTTGTTGAGAGCTTATGTTCTTTTTAAAAAATGGAGCTGTTTGAACCAGAAGTATTCAAAATAACAGAAAGAGTAGGTTTCCTTGCTGCTCTTTTAGAAAACTGGAGTTAGGTTCCTAGCA
The DNA here is from genome assembly GCA_001685095.1 of Ellobius talpinus. Lineage (NCBI taxonomy): Eukaryota > Metazoa > Chordata > Mammalia > Rodentia > Cricetidae > Ellobius > Ellobius talpinus. Next base: position 776 of record LOJH01044804.1, on the reverse strand, counting down.
CCCACACTGTGACTTATAGCCACCTGTCACTCCATTGCCAGGGGATCCATTGTCTTCTTTTTTTCTCTCTGGGCAAATTAAAATATAAGAGTTAAAAAAGAGAAAGAATAGGTTTCATTTTACATATTCTTCTAAACCCCAAGAATGATTTTCTCTCTGTTGAGACTATGAATAATTAGTTGTGTTTTGTAGCCTGACAGCTTCCCAAAGCTCTGGTGTACTTCTTGCTGATGTCATTGGTCTTCACTGAGCTCAGCTACAGACAGTCCTTTAAGTCCACTCTACTAGTGCCTAGATGCTGGGGAAATGATGTGCATTCCATATCTCCTGACTAGAAACAATAATTATTCTGTTGATGGTATCTTATGTCAGTGACTCCCTCCAAAATAGTAAGAAATGTATATATAATGGATACTATATAAGCCATGCAGGTTTAAAATTACTATGTGAGAAATGTTCTTGAAGGCCCTGAGTAGCTAGAGGTTTTGGTTGATGTTGTATCCATAGCTGTTTGCAATGAATGTGACATCACAGACTTAGGAAGGTTTTGTTTTAAACTGGGCACTCAGGGACCAGAGTCAAGTGATTATATTTGAGTTCCAGACCACCCAGTGATACATTGTTTCAAAAATTGTTTTCTATAAAATTAAAAACAGTAGGAGCCCCATGTGCCTTTAATCCCATAGGCAGAGGCAGGCAGATCTCTGAGTTCTAGGCCAGCCTGGTCTACAAAGTAATTTCCAGGATGCCAGGACTGTTACACAGAGAAACCCTGT
>LOJH01044802.1:13835-24465 GCA_001685095.1 Ellobius talpinus | reverse complement strand
CTGGATACTATGGGCCTATAGGCTGAAGATGGATGCCCCAATGGTGCAGAAGAACTTTGAGTGACTTTCCAGGCAGCAGAATGTCTGTGTCAATTCTAGAGTTTTTGGAAGTTGCTTAAAATGCACTGTTTACTTAGGTAATAGTATATCCTTTTGGGGCCTTTGATGGAGTTGAAGAATAGATAGATAGTTATAGTTAAGCTATCCTAAGCTTGCCAGGCACCCAGGACAAACAAGCAGGCCCTCATCCTACAACCTTTGGTTTCTAGCTTAATCCAGAGATGCCCCTGATTCCACCTGTGTGTCCCAGTACTCCCTTAGCCTCTGTCCCCCCTCGGCTTGATCCTTCTTGTTCCCATGTCCAACCCTCTCATTTAGAGACCCCCTTGGTGTGGGAGGTCCTTCTGCCTGTGTGTTGCTTTTATTGTTTAACGAATAAAGAACTGCTTTGATACTATGGCAGGGAAGAACAGAACTAGGTGGGGAAAGCTAGACTGTATGCTGGGAGGAAGAAGGGTGGAGTCAGAGAGAAGCCATGGAGCAGCTGGAGATAGATGCTGGGAATTTTACCTGGTAATCCACAGCCATGTGGAAATATACAGATTAATAGAAATGGGTTAAATTAATACAAGAGTTAGCCAGTAAGAAACTAAAGCTAATGGGCCAAGCAGTGATTTAATTAGTACTGTTTCTGTGTGATTATTTCAGGTCTAAGGTAGCTGGACAGCCAGGAATTAACAAGTGGCCCCTCATCCTACACCCCTATCCACCTGTGATATCTATTCTATTTATGCTTCACAGTGAGATTCACATGTGCCCCCCTCCTTGGGCTAATATCACTTATGAGTGAGTATATGAATGTTTCTCTTTCTGGGTCTGGATTACCTCATTCAGGATGATGTTTTCTAGTTCCATCCAGTTGCCAGGAAATTTCATGATGGCATTGTTTTTAACAGCTGTGTAATACTCCATTATGTAAATGTACCGCATTTTCTTTATCAATTCTTTGGTTGAAGGACATCTAAGTTGTTTCCAATTTCTGATAAATTATGAATAAGGCTGTTATGAACATAGTTAAGCAAGTTTCTTTATGATATGGTAGCATTAAGGTTAGTATACATAAGTGATCCTAAAAATTCTAGCAGGGAACTCCTATAGCTAATAACACACCCAGAGAAGTCACTGGATACAAAATAAAATTTAAAAAACAAGTAGTCCTCATGTATACAAATGATAAATGGGCTGAGAAAGAAATTAAGGAAACAATACCCTTCACAATAGCCACAAATAATATAAAATATCTCAGTGTAACTCTAACCAATCAAGTAATAGCCCTGTATGGCAAGGACTTCAAGTTTTTGAAGAAAAAAATTGAAGAAGATATCAGAAGATGGAAAGATCTCCACTGTTTATTGATTGGTAGGCTTAACATAGTAAAAATGGCCATCTTACTAAAAACAGTCTATAGATTTAATGCAATTCCCCTCACAATTCCAACACAATTCTTTACAGATCTTGAAAGAACAATAGTCAACTTCATATGGAAAAACAAAAAAAGCCAGATAGCTAAAACAATGCTGTACAGTAAAAGAACTTCCAGAATTATCACCATCCCAGATTTCAAGCTATGCTACAGAGAAATACTAATAAAAACCACCTAGTATTGGCACAAAAACAGACAGGTGGGTCAATGGAACTGAACTGAAGACTGAGACAAAAATCCACAAACCCATGGACACACACACACAAAAAATCCAGAAATATACAATGGAATAAAAGACAGCATCTTCAACAAATGGTGCTGATCTAACTAGATGTTGGTATGTAGAACAGTACAAATAGTGTATCTATCACCCTGCAGAAAACTCAAGTCCAAGTGCATCAAAGAGCTCTCCATAAAACCAGACATTTTTGGTGGATATTTTTTCCTTTGAGGCAGAATCTTATATGTCCCAAGATGGGCTTAAACTCATTATGTAGCCATGGGTAAATCTGAATTACTGATCTTGCCTCTACCTCCTAAGTACTGGTATTACAAGTATATGATATTATGCCTGGCTTATATAGTACTGAGACTAGAATCCAAGTCTTCATGAATGCTGGACAAACACTCTACTAAGTTACATTCCTAATCTTGTTTTGAAATATATTTCAATTGTCTCCAAAGTCAGCAAACCAGAGTTTATAGTATAGCCAAATAATAGAATTGTTTTCTAGCGTTCAAGACTATCTGTGTTACATCTCAAGCACTGCAGAAGAAAAAGTAAATCCAGTAAACTTTTGTATTTTATATATTGTTTCAGTTTCAAGTATTCCATTTCAAAGCTTTTCCATACACAAATATGGTATTTTATAGGTGACATAATTATTTTTGGTAACAAAATTGCATAGTGCAGGACATTTTTAGAACATTTTTTGAAAATGCTCTCTTTATATAAATCACTTTGATAAATTAGTTACTTTAGCATATTTTGCTAGATGTATGGTTTGAAAAGATACATTGGTGCACTAATTTTAAGCTGGCTAAGTGGCCAACTGCTGGCAGCTACTTGTCATAATTTTAAACTTCTAGTCTTTGCCAAAACACTAGAATTAATCTTAAAAAGAAAAATATTAAAGTCATCTTTAGGTTAAGTATTTTTAGTACTTTCCTACAAGACAACCAGAGTATTTTTTACAGCTAAACAGTGCAATATTATCTATCTATCAGGTTTAAAGAGGTTCTGTTGTTTAATGATCTTTTCATATTAAGTGACATTTGATGGTATTCTGTAACATATAAATCACAATAAATAATATATATCAAATCTGAATATAAGAATAATGGTCCTATATTTTGATTTCCCATTTTTTCTTCAAGATGTCATATGTATTGATTATAACCATCTAGCACATGAATAGCCATACCAGTGTCAATATTTACAAAAATGTTATTGATGATTAATTCTTTTCATTTAGGTTCCCTATATTACTTATATAATTATGTCACTTATAAAAATATCATAGATTTATAGCCACCAGTGGTAAACACTGGGCTAACTGGTGGGAAAGGTGATTTTCAGTCTTAAATGAAAGTTTGGGAGCTTACATATTTAGGGAAAGAGTTGATAAGCTCTATTAGCTTAAGTAAACAAAGAAACTTCTCAGCCCCCAAATGGGCTTTGGGAGATTACATAACTATGGGTCTATGTCTCACATGACTTAAAGGTAGAATTTAAGTTGCTCTTTTAGTTCAAGAATACCTGAATTGAAAACTTAGCAAAGGACTGGAGATTGTGGCAGTGATAGCCTTCAAGGAGCAACTGTAAAACTGCTCAGTATAGGTATGTATGCCCTCTTCCTAAGCACAAAGTTCTCTAACAGATAAGGTAGCCCTGAACTTGAGCTGGCAGCTTTCTGGGTATGTTTTCTGACTGTCACTCTTGTGGCAGAGTTACTCTTTATACTTCTCTATCCTGCTTTGTTCTCCAGCAGACAGGCCTTTATTTCATCACCTAGGCTTCATGACATCTTCTTGACTTCAATCAATGAAGGCAGCTGTAGGAAAACAAAAAGTAAAGAAGAAAAGGCTTCCTATGTCCATGCTTGTCTACTAGGAAGTGGTGTCTGTTCTTTATATCAAGGCAGTCATCTTCTGAAGCTCCAAGTGTAGTTGCTAGCCTCTTTGGCTATGCAGAATAAGGAAAAGCAACAGGCAGTTCACAGTTCATCATCGTTGCCTGCATCTTCATAAATTGTCCTCTTCAGAAACTCTGAATGATTGCTGTATTTGATGTACCACCTATTTCCTGCAAGGAATGTGTCTGAGGTATTATTAGCAATTTTGCTTATTTTGGAGTGCTGGGGATTGTGTGCAGGTCGCGCCATCATCATAAAGTGCTATACTATTGGGCTAAAACACAGTACTATTAATGACAACTTAACAACTTAATATTCTAGTGATGATAATTGTGAAGCAAATTCACTCTTTGCTAAGATTCCATAAGCCCAAGAAATGAGGTACTAAGAACCCAAAGAACATCAAATCATAATACTATTTACTGGGGATTATATAATGTATACTTAGCATAATTAAAGACAAAGATGTGATCAGTCAGAACAAGGATGAGATATTATAAAAGCATGGATCTTTTGGAAGCAGTTTCATAGAAGTTTTATAAGCTAAAAATAAATATACCCTTACTGAAGTTAAAATCCCATTAGATAAATAAACAATAAACTATAATCAAACAGAAGTAACATAGTAAAAATATTAGATCTAAAGCTAGTGCTCATATTGAAACCTGGCAAAATAAAGAGAAAAAATACAGGCATTAAGAGACTGACAAAGTGGCAGTATTTTCAGAATAATGGCTGAGAAAACTTCATAATGATTTAAAGACATGATTCCTCAAAATAAAAAAAGCTATAATAGCCTAAACAGGAAAAAGAAATATATACTCACATTCAAACATAACTAGAAAAGCTTCAAGCAAAGTAGCAAAATCAGACTGGTGAATACCCCAGCTATCATTATAGAACCTTCATCCAGTAACTGATGGAACCAGATGCCGAGACCAACAACCAAGCACCAGAGTGAGCTCAGGGAATCCAGTCGAAGAGACAGAGGAGGGAATATAAGAGCAAGGGAGGTCAAGATTAATATGGAGAAATCTACAGAGACAGCTGAACCAAGCTCGTGGAAACTCATGAGCTCTAGACCAATAGCTGTGGAGCCTCCATGGAACTGAACTAGGCCCTCCATATGTGGGAGACAGTGGTAAAGCTTGGACTGTCTGAGAGGTCCCTGCCAGCAGGACCAGGATCTATCCCTGGTGCATGAACTGGCTTGTTGTAGCCCATTCCCTATGGTGGGATGACCTGCTCAGCCTCAATGCAGGGGAGAGGGGCTTGGTCCTGCCCCAAATTAATGTGCCAGATTTTGTTCACTCCCCATGGGAGCCCTTACCTGTTGGGAGGAGTGGATGGGAGGTGGGCTGAGGGAGAGGCAGAGGGGGCAGGATGTAGGGTGGGAGGGAAAATTGTGGTTGGAATGTAAAATGAAATAAAAATAATAAATAAAAAGTATCTTAAAAACAACTAAAAAAGAAAATAAATTATTCACAATGCCAACAATAATAAGACAGAGTTGGATTCTCAGCATCAATAAATAATATAGACAAATAATATTGGAATAATAACAAATAATGAAAGAATTGTCACCAAGTTAAAATGCAATTTAAAAGTCAGGGCAATGAGTTGGTTTTTTTTGACTCTGGGTAACATTTGTGCAATAGTTGATAAAAATGTAAATAAACACATTGACTGGATAATTTCATTTCTAAAATTTTTTATGGTATTCACAGGAAGGCAAGTGTATGGTAAGTTATTGTAAGGTTGATGATAATCTAATTGTTTCTTGGTAGAATAATAAATATGGAACTCAGAAAAATATAAAAACTGAAAAGGTATGATTTAGGTTTGCTTATATAGACATGAAAAAGCCTCAAAAACAAAATTTTGAATGGAAAGAACAAAACACATGATATATATCACTGTAACACCTCTATTAAAAAGTAAATAAATTACACTGTAATTGGTTTATGGATTAAGCCTTAATATGTTCAAAGTGAAATTATAGGGAGCAAAGAACTTCAATAAGAACGTAGAGGAATGAACTGGTTACACATATATCAGTAATACTTTAGAGAAAAAAGCCAGATATTTTTAATGAGTTTGAGCTTGGTGTGGATGGACACAGACACACACACACACATACACACACTTCTCTGTAGTTTAACTGTATTTTTAGAGATATTTTGTGACTCAAGACAAAAATCAGGGTAGTTTGTTTTTCACCAAAATATTTTCCCTGGAAAATATATTCATATTATATTCTTTACAACTGAATCGGCGGATTAGGAGACCAACCAAATGAATCTCTAAACAGTCTTCCCATGCATAAACTTTATATTCCTTACATTAGTATTCAAGGCTATGTTTTAGACTTGTTTTCTCCTCTCTGGGCCTGAAATGATTAGCTTTGAATTTGAGGATGAACATCTGACAAAGGATGTTTCCTGTGGGACTATGCCACCTGCTTGCTGCATAACCTGTTAAGAAGCACAAAGGAGGCTGTGGAGTTCACATGTTTCTACTTGTCTCCTAAGACTCTGTCATTATTTATTCTGGCTGCTGTGTTTCCAGCTCTTTCCTGGGAAAGCACTGACTGGCGGATCACACTGATTTGAAGACAGGAAATAAAGGAGAAAACCCACCTGCAGGCAAAGGAAATGTAGGAGTCTTTATGAACTCCTTTGTGTACATAAAAGTTAGAAATGTTAATTGATCCAAGCTCATTGCATTTCTGCAACCTTTTTAACAGTGAGGGTTCTGTTTGGTGCACACATTGTCTATTTAGAAATGCAGTGAGGACTGGGTTATAGTCTATAGTCCCAAAGAGAACACTGGCAGTTATTTCTGGAAACCTGTTAAAATTCAAAAATAAGAATGAATAAAGGCTTCGTTTATTGGATGAGAATTTTGAACACCATTTTTCATGATCTCATGATACATCATAAGGCATTTGTTTAAGATAAATGAGACTATTAATCTTTGGGTATGGCTGGGAAAAGTTTAAAACCAGGTGGTCTAAAAGAAAAATCACCACCAAAGATTTACTTGGAGAAGACATTGTGCATACAGTGCCAAAAGGAAGAAAATAGTTGAATAATAAAGAAAAGGCTATATATGGGCCCTGCATCCTGTACTTTTAAATATAGCTGGAGGAAAAGGACATAGGTTTAGTCATTGCAGGCTTGTTGCTGCTGTCTGTTGTGTGATCTCTGTTTTCTGGGGGGCAGGGGTGAGAAGATGCGGAAGCAATGACACAGTCTCCGAGAGATTCCAATACAGAAGCATATTGTAAAAAGATCAGGGGTTTTTATGGGGTTAGGGAAATCAAGCTGCCACAGGAACATTTTTGGTTGGTCCTTTTTAAATTGGCAGTTGCTATTGGAATGTTATGATTGGCTAGGTGTGCACATCATTAGTTACCATGCTTTTGGTCCACTGACAGGTTGTTTTGGCCAAGTTTGCTTATTCATTGTTGAGTTTGCATGTGCTTGTTTGTGCTTGCCCCATTGCCCTGCCTCATCTCACCATTTTTATTTTATTTTTATTGGGCGACCTAGTAGGAGTTATGGATTTTTATAACCCCACCTTGGGGACCTCCCCCACACACCATTTTGGACTGTGCCTGTCTTAGGTTGGTCTGCTAGACAGGCTCTTACCTGTCTTTGCCTATTAATCCTTAAGGATTGGGTCCCTGAAAGGTCCCAAGAAGTCAGAAGCAAGGGAAGACTTTTAGGAGAACTAGGGCTTTAAATGACCTCCTATATTGTGTTAGCCATGAACCACTTCCCTTGGAGTTTTTGGTCCATAGCCATTAACATCTGGAGTGTCGCCTTGTTCACCCACTATTGTCAGGATCTTAGCTGTAGGAGACACTTAAGCAGAAATATTAGAGCCACCACCACCCCTCACATAAGGCACAATGCAACATGTTTAGAGGGATGTAGCAGGGATTTTTTTGTGATCCCATGCTTGGCCAAAAATGTGGTAGACAAATCTAATGGCTCGACTCATGTCAAGTTATGTTGCATAGGTTCTGATTAGATGTTTACGTCTATGACCATACCACTCTGAACTTGCCCTATCTCACCTGATTAAATGTTTACAGAGTAAACCAGGTAAAAGCTTGTGCAAAATTTGAGGGGGCAAATGAAATTGCTGATAGAGGAGCCTAGCCTGTTCCAGGAAAGGCAAGGACACTGTCATAGTCGTAATTAGGCGGTCTACTCTGTTGTTGACTTTGCTAGTATTCCTGGCAGCCCCATATGAGATCTCATATGGGATATGTGTCAGGGGTGTCCTCTGGACTGTAATAAGTCTTGAATAGTTTACAAGGTTTTGGAGGTGGAATCCTTTTGGGACTTTAATTTTGCAAAAAGATAGTATTTTGCATGATTGTGTGGTATAGCAGCTATCTGAGAAAATATTTATGGGTTCTGATCGGGTCATTTCTAATACCTTAAGGACCACTGATAACTCCCCTAGTTGTACTGCTCCAAGATTTGGTTGAGTATAGGCCCTTTCCCTATGATTAACTCCCATTTTTATTAACCCAAAAGTAGTTCTATTGGCATCTGTAAAGGCTATTGCAGCCTGGGGGACAGCATTTTTTGATGGTGCTGACTAATTTCTTATCTTTAATTTTAAAGGGGGAGGACAGAAAGTCATCTGTCCTTAGGGAAATGATTATCCAGCATGCCCATACTGGACCTCGCAATTGCTTTAAAACAATTGCTTAAAACCACTTCCTTTCTCAGTGGTTTGTTGTTTTTCCTGGCTTTGCTTTTGACAATATCTCTGCCGTGTATATCTATAACGGTAACTCCTGGGTTCTGGAGTGCACCAAGTACCATGAGCAGCTGCTCACTGGACGGAAGGGCAACAAATGCCTTATTTTTATAGTCTGTCTTGGAAAGCTGGTTGAGCACATAGCACATGAGCAACAGAAACACCCTGCTGCCACCTTGGCTCTGGAAGAGGACCTAAAGGTGTTCCACAGTGCTCACAAACTATCTCACAGAGACACCAAAGTCTCGATTGAGGTTGGTTCTACTGCTGTTCAAGTGACCTCAGCAGAGAGAACAAAAGTATGGGGGCAATCCCTCCTTTTAAATGACATATATTATGCTTCTGAAATCGAAGAGATCTGCCTAGTGGATGAGAACCCGTTTACCTTGACCATTGCAAACCAAGGCACACCACTTACCTTCATGTACCAGGAGGGTGAAGCCATTGTCCAGCCTATCATTCATATCAGGATCTGCTGGGAGCTGTTACAGTCTCGCGCCCAGTGATAGCCCTTTTGGCATTTAGGGAATAGGTCTTTGAATAAGCACTGGGACAATCCCTTTGTAAGTGGCCAGACTGTCCACATCCCCAGTAAGTATGGTCTGGTGAGGTGGAATTATCATCCTTGTCAAGTTTGACCCAGGTGTTGATGGAGGTCGTAAGAGTGTGTCAATATCACAGGTAGCCAAGACCCCTTATTAATATTCTCATTTCTACAGGTGTGATGGCATTACAGGTAATGTTGTTGAACCCCTCCCAGGTTAGCTGTTTAATAAGGATATCCTTAGTAGGGCCAGATGAACATGCTTTTCACAGCCTGGACAAGATTGCAGAAATAGCCTACAGTGTCCTGGGGTGTACAAAGATTGAGGGCCTTGAAGGTTAGGTTGGACACTTGTTGGAAATAACAATCATGGATTGCAATACAGGATCAATGTATTGTCCATGTCCAGTAAGCATGTTGAGGGCAGTATTAAGTCCAAATTGCAAATTTACATGGGCTTGGGTCTCTGCTGCATCATCATAAGCACCATTGGAGAAGAACTGAGGGGTCTAGGACTGCCTTCAACATGGAGTATCAATCATAATGGGTTTGAAGTTGCATGGCCAATTGTCTGAGTGCTTGCACAAAATAAGGAGAATCGGGGTAGCATCTGTCTCTCTCGTACCCTCCTGCATGGCTCTGAGCCTGCTCCTGGCCCTGTTGCCACTGGAAGGGCACATAGTTGACAAGGACAACATCACTGGAGCCTCCAGACTCCACAGGGATGGGATGCACCCGGAAGTGCTCAAACATATTGAAAATGGACTAGAACCACAGATATTGGATCTGGCCCTGACCCTCCTCATTGAGTGACAAACACAGGTACTTGACTTTGTCCAGGAAGTTGAAAGTGAGGACATATTCACCGTGTCTTGTCTCACTGTGATGTACCAGGAAGACACCATGGGAGCTAGTGCCTCCTTCCAGCACTAACTGGGGGGCCTTGAGTCGAGAGAGCATGCCATGGGACCAAGAATATCCTGAGTGGGCCTGATCCCCCTCAGTGCCCTCTGACTCTTCCTGGAACAAGAATGACCCTGTGGCTGCTTCTGGAGTATCCAGGTGATGATAGGGGTTGAGAGGGGATAAACTGTCCTTGCTGGGTCCCCTCCTCAGTGGGGAATGCGAGACAGGCAATTCCAGAGAAAGCAGTTCCATTGAGTCAAAGTGGGAGGCAGTAATGGAGACAGAACTAGGGGAGAAAGATGCTGATGACTAGTCCAAAAACTCCCATAAGCTCCCTGTGACAGGCGGTCATTACTCTAGCTGGGTCCCAGAAACAGATCCTGGCTGGACAGACTCTCTGAATGATTCAGGCAGGGCAACTCCAGGCTGTTTGTGTTATCCTTTGTGAGGAAGGAGGTCCCAGGGACCATGGGAAGAGTCATGGGGCAGGGGCTGATAGCAGGGCAGGATCCTGGGCTTAGTTAGGCACTCCTGGATGTCAGACACCCAGGCCTTCACGTGAAGTGCATCAGTTGTCTCCAGAATGTACTCTGAAGGGCTTTCTACCTTAACCACAAACGCATTCTCCCTGCCAGGCATCTCTAGAGCCGTGGCTGTGTGGACAACAGTGATAGTTAAACAGGGAATGCTGAGTTGGGGCTGAGATGCCTTTCGTGGTACAAAGAACTCTAAACAATGTCTTCCTCCTCCTCCTTCTTCTTCTCCTCCTCCTCCTCTTCC
>LOJH01044802.1:0-13720 GCA_001685095.1 Ellobius talpinus | reverse complement strand
CTTCTGCCACTGAGGCTGTGCTCCTATCCCTGAGGTCAGCCCAGTCACCCCTCCTCCATGACCCACTTCTGGTGGGTCAGGGGCAGCTTCCTCAGCCCCCATAAAACTGAGCAGCTCTTCTCTCTGTACCATTCCTGCTCTGTCTTTCACAGTTCCCCCTGCACGACTCAATCTCAGTCTCTCAAAGCTGTGAGACCATCTCTCCCCAGGGGATGTGCCATCACTAGGAAATCCCTTATGAACTGTCCCAGAACCACCAGAGGAATTAGAGTTGCTGTTTTCATCTAGGACTGGAGGGCCTGATGTAGTCTCTAGAGGCCCAGCTAGGGAGGAAGTGTCAATGGCCCCTCACCACTGTAGGATGCCTCATATATAACCTCTGACTGAGCAACCCATTAAATGAAGGGAAAAATGTTTCTTGAGCTTTGGCTTTGAGGACGTTGTAGAGGAGGAAGAGACTGACGAAGGAAGGGGGCCAACTAGGTCCTCAGAAAATAGAGATGGGACAAACAGAGCCAGGGTCCCACCATCCTGCAGCTGTCAAAGACAAGTCATGTGGTGGTACAATCTCCTCACCAGAGCTCAATGGGGCCAAGACAAGGGAGAGTGAGTCCGAGGCCCAGGCTACCTCAGTTTCGAAGTGTTGCAGAAATAGCTCAGCAAAATGGTCTGAAAAGGCAGCTTCTGCTCCAGGCTCTGTATATTATGGGTGGGAAGCCAGGTAGAGGCTAAAACGGTGGGCAAGATCCAGGGCAGCAGCCCTCACATGGGACTCACAGAGTTCTGGCCAACTTTGGAGAAGGGGTAGTGGCAGCACTGGCATAGAAAGGAAGGCCCCATCTACAAGGGAAGGGGCACAATTCATGGTGAGCTTCGGGAGGAGACTGTGAGGAGTTGCAGCAAAGAAGAAAGTGTCCAGAAGCCATAGAATAAGTGGGAACAACTGCATCTTGGTCCCAGTGCTCAGCTCCAAGGTCAAGCTAGTGGAAGTAGCCTCCATCTGAGGAGAATGTTCCAGTAAAGAAGGAAAAGGAACTCAACCACAGTTGAACAACCAAAGTCTTTCTGTGAATTAAGAGACCAACTACCACCCTGATGGCTCTTAACTGGTGGTCATGTAACCGGATTAGATGAGAAGAGTGATTAGGAGAGGAAGTCCAACAGTCCACACTCCAAGGAGTGCTTGGGACTCCCCCAAAAGCAAGAGAGCATTCAGATAATTCTGGAGAGTGGCCCTGGGCAAAAGTCATCAGTTGCTCTCAGGCTTCGAGGGAATTCACACAAGGACAAGGATGGAAAGGAAAGTGGGGTTTGCTGACTGAGCATGCTGCTTTTAGTGAGGAACTTCCACGGCTTGTTAGGCCATGGCCCTATGCTCACACAGTGTCTTCAGGAGAAAAGGATTTGTCAGAGGGTTCTTTAATCGTTCTACCTCCTGGGTGGTCATCTCTTTTGTGGAGGTACCTGGATGAACCAAGTCATAATGGAGAGTTCCTAACCGGGAAGACAAACAGGAGAAAGAAGAGAAAATGAAGGGATAGGAAAGAAAGCCCCAACTCACCAAGGGCTTAGAAAACAAAAACAAAGGTCAATTCACCGAAAACAGCTGAAGGGACAAACTCAAGATGCTAGCAGAGAGTTGGGATGGAGACAGCAGCCGGGGCAGCAAGCAAGCAAGAAAAATGCATAGAAGAGTATAAGGAGGACCCAAAAAGCAAGCAAAGGGTAAAGGTCCATCCATGCTGGGCTCTAGTTGTAGTTGTTGCAGGCTTGGTTTTGTTGTTGTTGTTGTTTGATTTTTGAGGCAGGGTTTTACTGTAGCTTTGGAACTGGTCCTGGAACTAGCTCTTGTAGATAAGGCTGGCCTTGAACTCACAAAGATCTGCTTGCCTCTGTCTCCCAAGTGCTGGGATTAAAGGCATGTGCCACCACTGCCTGGTGAAGGCTCGTTGCTGCTGCCTGTTGTCCAATACCTGTTTCTTGGGGAGGGCCCTTCAGGGGGTGAGAAGACATGGAGGCAATGACACATTCTGAGAGATTCTAATACAGAAGCTCTTTTTTGTAGAAAGGTCGGGGGCTTCTATGGGGCTAGGGAAATTAAGCTGCCACAGGAACATTTTTGACTGGTCCTTTTGAAACTGGCAGTTGATGCTGGTATGTTGTGATTGGCTAGGTGTGCACATCATTAGTTATCATGCTTTTGGTCTGCTGACAGGTTGTTTGGGCCAATTTTGCTTATTCATTGTGAGTTTACATGCACTTGCTTGTGCTTCTGCTATTGCCCTGACTCAGGCATGTAAGACAGAACAGCTGAAAACTCTGAGGTTCACATGTGTCCATGTTTTCATCTCTGACTTGCCAACAAACTTATTCAGAATAGTATATTCTTATGAAGCATGTATATTATGTGCCAAACATTCAGTAGGCATGTCAGATATGAAATCAAGTCATCAAAGATCTTTGCCTTGGTCTAGAGTTTCAGGCAGAACACTTACATGGATCATCCTAACATAACAGGAAATGTACTACAAGATGGGACCATTGGAACACGAAAAAGGATGCAGGGTGGATGGACTCTTGATATATAAGACCGTTATCCAGAGAAAGATGTGGTTGGTGGAAGACCATTCTAAATACAATTCAAAATATGATCTACAGTTTCCAAAGAGGGAAACATCTGAGAGTTTGAAGGGAAGGCAGGCTTTCCCTCTTTCACCTAATTTTTATTAGTGGCGCTTGAGATGAGGGATCGAATGTCCTGAAACACTTTTGTAAACCATTTGCACTTTCATGCATATTTTACTTTCAACTCCTTACTTGTGGAAGCACAAGCAAAGAGTGAAGAGCATGACATGAGATGAAGGCAAGCAATTTGTTTGTTGCTCTTTGGTATTCAGCTTGCTTTCTGCATAGATGCATGAATGAGTGAGCTGAAAGACAAAAAATATAAAGGCTTTCCTTATGCACACAAACTTTTTCTTTCCTACGTATCATCTATATGTCTAGGCATGTATCTACCTATTATCTATCTCTCTAGTATATGCTCATATATATCAAAAGTTTATTGAGTTTAGTTGATAGTAATTAATAAGTATAAGCTCAAATACCTCATTTACTTCAGTTCATGGAGGTGGTGTGGGTGTTCTATTTTCTGTTCCCTTTCTTAAAAACACTTACAAGCTTCAAAATATTTAAAAGTAGAAGGTACTGTGTTCACAAACTCAGGTGAGCAGAAAGAAAAATTTCTCCTTTATCATCAGTTTGAATGTGTTGGACTTCCCTATAGGAATTTAAAGTTGTTATATGTATTGACTGCCCTCAATGCCAAGTATTTATAACTGTTAAGTTTATTACTTTCAAGTTTCATCCCATGTCTCTGTGCCTGGGGCAAGTTGGAAAGCCCTACGAGGGTACTGATGTTTTGCTCTCATCCATCTTAATAGAGATATTTTCCAATGACTTATCCACACTTCTAATCCCATGAGAGGAAAAGACTTTCTTTCTCATGCAAAGGTGATTTCTTCAACGTATTAATTATTAGTTATATTGACAATGATATATGTACCTGTCTTATCTCTCATTTCCACAGACCAAAAGAAATTCACTTTGCACATCTCACCTTTTTCATCTTTAATATAAAGTATTAGGTCTCAAATTTTTGTTTTTCTCTCTCTTCAAATAATACATTCTGTTAGAAAAAAGTTTACATACATTGGTAAAAGTGATCTTTGAGTTTCACACTCTAAAACATTGACGGTTGTGAGCTTCTCAAATCATTTTTTCCCACTGCTAATAAAAGTAGCTACCTCATAAAATATATTTTTAGTTTCAGAGCTCCAAAAAGGCAAGTCTTAAAAGCAATGGTAAGAACTTAGCATAAACATAGATAATTCATTAAAAAACATAAAGATATATGCATATGTATATATCTTAAACATTGGCAATTTATGAACTCTGCTCTTAAAAGTAAAACACTCCTCAAAAAGAGGAGCCATGTCAGGAAAACTCTCAGTTGCATTAGCGTTAATATGAATTCATAAAACAAGCAAAGAAGTCTTTGTTCGCAAATATCAAGTCAGCCTAATCGAGAGAAGGAAGTCGATTGATAATTTTAACAGAAAGAATTTGGTAGAAATTGTGCCTAGCACAGTAATTAAAGAGGCTTCCTCTGGCAGCTGATGGGATCAGATGCAGAGACCCACAGCCAGACATTAGGTAGAGTT
Organism: Ellobius talpinus; assembly: GCA_001685095.1. Taxonomy (NCBI): domain Eukaryota; kingdom Metazoa; phylum Chordata; class Mammalia; order Rodentia; family Cricetidae; genus Ellobius; species Ellobius talpinus. The sequence continues at coordinate 9,497 of LOJH01044802.1, read as the reverse complement.
TGGGTGAATTGTGCAGAAGAGGGTGAGGAAGGATTGTAGGAGCTAGAGGGCTTAAGAACACCAGGGAACTCAGCCCACAGAATCAATTAAGTAGGACTCATAGGGCCTTACAGAGACTGAAGCAACAATCATGGAATCTGCATGGGTCTGCATTAGGTTCTCTGCATACATACTGTGGTTGTTTAGCATGGAGTTTTTGTGGGACTTCTAAAAGTTTAAGTGAGGGTGTCTTTGACTCTTTGATGCTCATGGGACCCTTTTCCTCCTACTGGGTTGTCTGGTCCAGCCTTGATATGAGGGTTTGTGCCTAGTCCTATTCCATCTTGCTTGGTTGATATCTCTGGGAGGCCTGTTCTTTTCTGAAGGGAAACAGAGGAGCAGAGGATCTGGGGGAGAGGTAAAAGGGACTGGAAGGAATGAAGGGAGGGGAGGCGGGGTAACTGGGAGGAGTGGAAGGACTGGAGGCTGTGGTCTGGATGTATTGTATGAGACAAGAATAAATAAAAAGAAAGAAAGAATTGATAAATGCATCTAGAGCTGATTTTCATCCTGTGGGTTGTGACTTACTTGGGATCACATATCAGATATTTACATTATGATTCATAATAGTAGCAAAATTACAGTTATGAATTAGCAATGAAAATAATTTTATGGTTGGGAGTCACCACAACACGAGGAATTGTGTTAAAGGGTAGCAGCATTAGGAAGGTTGAGAACCATTTCTCTAAAGGGTCAAACAGAAAGCCACAAAATGTAATGGAGTTAGCACCGGCAGGACAGAGCTGCCACCCTTGGAAAAATAAAGGAAAAGGGTTAGGTTATAATATGATGTGGGCCTATGACAGTGGTACCCTAAGCTCAAAAAGGGCACCCTGTTTACTGAGTGCTGCTATTTGGGAGAGATGATGAAGTACAATGGCACACATATTGCACACATTGAAAAGTGCCAATTGAATTCAACTGCTCCAGTAGAAGACCTGACCACTGCTAGAATAAAAATGTGAGGCTGGGGTGAGGATGTTAGGAACAATAATCTAACAAGAAGGCCATAGGGAGCAAACATGAAACAGGAACAAACAAGTCCCCACAGCCCTTTCTGGCCTTGCAGCCTGCTGCTGGTACTCCCTAATGACAGAGCCTCTCAGGAATCAGCTAGAGAAGTAGAAATGTGTTTGCAGTATTCCAGGACCAGCATCACAGAACTGAAAATAGAAAGGCAGTTGGAGCTGGTTGGCAGTAGTTTAATAATGGGCACTTAAGTTTGCAGAAGCAACTTCATCTACAATGAGTTTGTTATGAAATTAAAGTCCTGAATTACTCAAAATCCAGAAGCTGGCCATTCTAATGGCCATGCTAATTGACTCCACATTACCCCATGGTCCCCAATAATTTGTCTGAGAAAAAATCCATATGCCTTACTAGTGACTGGTATAGAAATGAGTTTTTCATCTTTTATCACATTCTAAGAGTTATATGCCCTCCAGCAAATTAATTAAATTGGTTCAGTGCCAGAATTAATAGTATGCCACAGTCAGTAGCATTAGGACTTCAAAGTCCTGGCATGTAACGAATTTCAGTCCTTAGCATTTGCTTTATATCAATAGCAGAGTCAGAAGGGAAAAAAAAAGCAAAAGCAAAAAAATATTTTTTGAAAATGTTTATAATCCACTTACTACATAAAATACAAAAAATGTTTAAAACTAAAGAAAAGTTCAGTTGCTTTTACTATTCAGTCGGCATTATGAGTTTGTAGCTAGTGTGTTTAAACAAAAAAAGTAAATTAAATGTATGATTATCAGAAATTATCAGAATTTGAAGTTGATATTATCATTCACTCACAAAATACAATTCAATCAATTCTAACCCTAATCAAATATTAGTTAGATAAATAAACCAGATGTGATTAACATATACAAATAAATCATTTTCCTCTCACCTAAGCATAATTAGTTAGAAAATATAGTAATTAATAAGAACAGAATTTAAAGACCTTTTCATAATACTATTAGAAACTTTTAAATAGTCTATAGAAATAAAGTAAGTTCTTAAAAGGGATTTATTTATATTATTTCTAAATTTTATATATATATATAGTGTCTGAGTATAGATCTGTGGACAGAGTGCAGGTATTCACAGAGGCCACAAGAAGGCATCTGATTCTCTGGATCTGGAGTTACAGGCCTTTGCATGTTGCCCAATGTGGGTGCTTGGAACTGAACCTGGGTCCTCTGGAAAAGCAAGAGTGCTCTTAACTGCTGAACCATTTCTGAACCCCATGAAATAAGTTTTCTAGAACTTGCAGTATTCTCTGGAATCTCTGAAAAGTCTTTAATTTTTCCTTCAATTCTATCTTCATTTGCAAATATGAGTGAATTCTGAATTAGCTACAGCATGGAGTAGTAAATATATGGCATGAGCCAAATCCAAGATACTATTGGTTTTGTGACTGATGGTTCAGCAGACCCCAGCCACTCTCACTTATTTATAAATGTATATTATATGTGGCTATGTTTGTACTAGGGTGTCAGAGTTGAGTAACTGCAACAGAGACTGTGGGTCACACAATGGAAATTACTTATTGTATCATCTTGACAGAAATGTGTGTGTTGACTATAATCACATTATTAGTAAGCTCAACCTGTTTGCTTTCATGTCTCTAATTAGACTGGTACCTTATATGACTGTATCTGACTTTCAATTTTGCTGGCTGATAACACACTGCTATGTCTAGCTTAGAATAAATTTATCTCAAAGTGGGACTCACCTTTAACCCATATTGCATTCTTCAATGACATGAACAAGATGTATGTCTTGCACACCTAATTTCCACTTATAACATATTAATAGAAAAGACTTTTTTGGTAAGCCATTTAGTAAGCCAGAAGTGGTTTGGTATAATTAAACTAAATTATCACAGTCACCGGACATTTACAGAAGTCTTCAGTTGAAAATTGAAATGTTTTGCCCAGTTATCTCCAAGTGTGTGTCTATAAAAAAGGCTGGATAGTGTAGCTATTAGATAATCCCTGGGGGATTTTTATATCTTTGGATGTTTTTCTCTTGCATAAGCAGAGAATACTCACGTTTTAATGGTAGCCACTGATTATCACTCTATTATCAGACAAGATGTGAATATTTTATTTTCTGTACTTTCCTGCAGGCATTACTTATTAGTTAACATGTTTAAAGTACAATGTTTGGGTTTTCATAAATTAGCTAGATTAAAATGGCAAAGAACGGAAAAGTACAGACATGATTGTTGTGATAAAGGTGAATTAGCATTGATGATAAAGATAAAGATTCTAGGCATGACCCACACTCAAAATAAAAGGAAATGTACAGGAAAATAAGATCACATTGATCAGTAGTTTACCATTAACACCTCAATTCACCTCTATACAATCAAACATATGCTCTAGTGATGGTCCATTATGTGTTTACTTAATGCTGTTCAACTGTGCTTTTATGGTCGTTTGAATCAAATTTGTAAACTTATTCTGCTTTTCTGATTATAGAAAGCCCATATGCATAAATAAGAAGGTTATTTTTGTTTTAATGTTATTTAAATGTGTTCAAATGTAAAACCAGTGCAATTTCTTTACTGGATGGATATTAACTCCATAACAAAACATTCAAGTTGAAAAGAACAAGTTAATAAAAGTAAAGATACCATTGCCATGTTCTCACTGGCAAAACAAAAGAATGAGCAAGAAGATCATGAAAGTGGGAAAAACTCACACTTCCATGCCTTTTTGTAAAAGCAAAGCTTGTATCACTTGTACAAACAGCATATACTAAAAGGAATGAAAATGATAGTGATGATGGTAACACCTTATATTTGATAATTTTTTCTAATTATCATGCTTTCCTGCTTATAAAACTAAGACTCACCCAGGGTTGCTTAATGCAGCAAATAAAAATACAGGACGTCCAGTGAAATTTGAATTTCATATGAATAGAATTTTTTTAGTATAAGTTTACCCCCAAGAGATATTTAGAAGCCACTTGCAATGAATTATTCACCTTTCAAATTCAACTGGGTATTCAGTATAGACCTGGAAACCTTGTTCAAGAAAAATACTGAATTATTAAGACAAGTGCATAAATGAAAGGCATGTGCATATCAACCCTTGAAAACAATCACTATCAGGGCATAGCTTGTGCTTCAAGGACAAATGTGACTGCCTAGATGCACAAAACCTTGGACTCCATCCCCAGCATGGAATTATCAATGTAGGCAGGGTTTCTTTTTGTGGTGTGGGGACAGATTCGATGGCCTTATACATATTAGGCAGGTACTCCATCATTCAGTTATGCCCTGGGATATGCATACTGAGCTTTTCAAGTAATAATCTCTTATATTAAGTACTCTCTCCACTGCCAGGCAACATTTGCAACAGACTATACTGTTAATTAACAAAAATAAAAAAATGTGAGGAGATGGGGGAATCTGTCAAAATGATATTGGGTTAAGTTTGCTAGTCTTCAACTGAGATTTCATATTAGGACCAGTTGACTTCATGTTAGAATTTCTGGATAGGACTAAAACATTAACAGCTATGAATTACAGAAAAGTATAAAGGAAAAGGAATTTATTCAATTCCAAACGATGGACTAAATGTACTTTACCATCTGCTTTTGTCAACAAGAGTTTTATTGGAATATTCATATCTATTACAGGTTTGGAGTACCTGAACTTTTTTCTATAACAGTAGAAACATATGACTTCCACAGAGACCATATACAGCTCAAAGCTTAAAATATTTATTATCTGAACTTACATGAGTTAAATGGTATCCCATTAAAAAAGATATATCTATGTACTGACATCCAGAACCTACTAATGTAAAATTATTTGCAAAAGAATTCTTTGAAGATATAATTAAATCAAGCATCTCAAGAAGAAATCATCCTGGGTTATCTAGGTGTGACCTAAATTCAAAGGTAAGTGTCCCATTAGGAATAGAACAGGAGTGCCCCCCACACACGTAGGAGGCCATGTAAAGGTGAGAGCAGAGATGAGAATGATGTGGCCACAATTCAAAGAACATCAGGCACCACCGGAAGTTAGAAAAGGAAGTGTGCTTTATCAGAACTGTAAGAGACCATATAATCATACCAAGGCCTCAATTTCAGATTTGGCACCTCCAGAATGATGTGAAAATAAATTTCAGAAATTTCTATTATTTCAGGATGTGAAGTTCACCGTGATTTTACAATGACAACCATAGGAAACTAATGTACACCTCTTTACACGAAATGTTTCCTGGCTCCTCGTTTTGATATTTTTATTTAGTAGAATAAAGTGCATAGTGTACTAATCAACATTTGCCAATTAATCTTAAAGTTTTTCAAGTTTTATGGTTATCATTCTCACTAGCACACCATCATGGGCAAACAAACACAGCCATACTATGCATATACTGGTAGGTTAACAATTATCCCCACTGAGTCTTTCTGTAGCTATCAGACCCAAACTTCTATTAAGAAGTGTGACACCATACACATAAACCCCAAATTCCATTACACACACTTTGAAGGCAGAAAGAAACAGAAGCAAAGTAAGGAATCCCTGAACTATTTAAAACAGTTGTATAAGTACAGTGATAACATCATGATGTAGTTTTTGTGTGTAGAGTTTTTTTAAAAGTCTATTTTGCAAAAATAAATGAGGTACATTAAGAGAAATAATCTACTATTAGTTAAAGCCATGACCCAAGAAAACCTTCAAAACTTTAACTGGGTTATTGAATTTGGGTAATTTTCTTTTAATAATAAATAACAATATATAATATATATAATATATAATATATATAATATATAATAATAAATAATAAACAGGTAAACAAAGAATAGAGAGACTAAGGTTTCTAGAATAATATTCTCAAGGAGTCCCTTAATAGTTGACAATTACAAATAAAGCTGTAGGCTGCTTTAGTCAACATGAAACTGTAATGTTAGCAGATAAAATTAGTTGCCATAGTTACCTTTCTCCCACTGGGGAGAAGACATCAACTGTCTACAGCAGTTCCTTGTTGGGTTTGGTAGTAACACACATAGACAGGGTTTCATCTGTTAACTTCACAATGCTGTGGCTTCAATGAAATTTAGATTGGCGTTGTTAAGACACACTAGGAGGTTTGCTAATATACCTATCTGCACAATTCCTTTCTTAAAAAATTAAAATCTTCCTTTTAAGATCTATAAATATTTGACGAAAAATTAGAGGGAAAGATTACAATGCAGGCTTCTAATTTCTGATCCCAGCAAGGCTGTGTTTTATAAAAAATGTGAAGAAACAGTTCCCCTTTGGTTGAATCAACTTTTTGAAGGTAAAAAGTGATAAGGAACCTTGTTTTAAAATTGTATTTTTATCTACTTCCGTAGTGGCAACTGGAAGATCATGGATGCTTGCCAAGTGTTTCCTTCAAGGTTGCTGTAAAGGAGAGCTACTGACATCCAACTACGTGTCCATTATTTCAAATTGCTGAGGGCATGCCGCTGTGAGGTCACTCAGGGTGTTCTCTCTGGCTTCAGAGTGCTTCGCATCACCCATTTGCCATTAAGCTGATGTACTTACATGAGGTCACAACAGTGGTGAGATTTGTTTCTGTTGAAAATCCATCCGCAATTTCATATTGCTAGAAGTCCACACACTTGAAGAACCAGAAAGCTTTTTAATCTTTCTTTTTAATGATTTTTTTGTTGTGGAAAAACATGTGAAAAATGTTTAAAAGCCCAAAGATACAAATAAAGTTATCCATATTTAATGTGTATGTGAACACACTTCCAGTATTTTGTCTATATTTTAAATGAACATTTGTGATATGTGCATACATATTTTATATGAGTGTACTTGGTATATGTGTCTGGACTATTAAACTTAATACAGATTTTTACTTCACATACCACTTTTCCCTTAGCTCAGTATTATTAGCATTTTATAACAGTGTGCATTCTTCATAACTTCATCTATTATTTTTCTTTATTTTTGAGATAGGCTTTTACTATGTAGCCCAATCTAGCCACAAATTCACATCCTTTTGTTCAGCCTCACAAGCGCTGGGATTGCAGGAATGTGTCACTGTGTTTACTCTACAACTTAACCCTCATAATATACTATTTCACAATTTCCCGAACCAAGTTCCTGTTTTCAGAACATTTAGGCTGCTTCAAGTTTTTTCTACTTATAAGTTCGAGACATGACTGGGAGCTAAATCTCAGTGCATATTCGTGGCTGTTTTTTCATGACACATACATTGAGATGGATTGATGGTCAGTGGGTACAAACATTTTGTTTTTAACTCAAAAATTCTTTAGGTATTTATTTTGTGGCTATAAATGTTTTAAATGTGTTTTTAATAATGTTTCTAGAAAAAATTATAGAACATTCCCAGACTACAAGGAGACTTCCTTTGTGCTTTCTACCAATGTGTACACATTCCATATTTAATCCAAGGCTAATTAGTATTCTGATTGCTATCCCCATGGATAAGTTTGCCTGTGCCTTGATTGAACACAAACAGAACTGTACAACACGTGCTGTGTATACAGCTGTTTTCACTCCTTATGTCTAAGAGATTCACTCATATTTTGTCTCTACAAGTACTTTGTTCTTTATAATTGCTATATAATAGTTACTTAAATGAATGAGTCTGAATACAACAGTATTGATACCGCCATTCTCCTGTTGATAGACATTTAGGTTGTTTTCAATATGTGTGAGGCTAGTAAAATTAAAATTTCTGTGACTGTTCCCATATACATCTTCCTCCCAGCATTTATACACATTTCTGAGAACTGATGGTTTTGTCTTCTTGAATGAAGTAAGCTTGAATGAAGGAAATGAAAAAGTAAGCTAAGCCTTGGATTCTGGTAGATAGAAATAAGAGGGAGAGAGCTGATCCTAAACACCTTTGGTTGTTGTTATTGTTCTGGGTGCTTTATGAAGCAATCTGAAGAATCTGTAAAAGAAAGTACTCACAAAAGGGAAGTAAACTTGGCCAATGTTACAACTGGCATTTTTTCTAAAGAGTGTGCTTCCCAGGAGGAGAGAAAGAAGAATGCTTAACATGATTGGCAGATGGGAAAATTTGGAACAGATTTCTTAGAGTAGAAGCTGTGGTACTTTGAGCTGCTTCTGTCCCAGGACAAACTCAGTTTCCATTGATATCTTTCTTCACAGATGTGAGCACAGAAAAGCTTCTCAGTAACTGAGGGTCTATGGATTCATACGGTGCTACATGAAGTACTTACTGATTTATGACCAGATAAGAAGTAAATCAATACACTGTGTGCTTTATTGGGGAAACCATCATACCTGAAAGGTTGGGTGACTCAAATAACTATACCACCATAGTTGATTTGTATTTTGGTACAAGCTTCGTATTTTACCACAAAAAATAATAGTTTACTAACAGACCATCTGCATACTACAGAGATGTAAGAGTCACATTATCTGGGTTCAAATGAGCACTGAACCGCTTTAATATGTAACTCCTGTCACACATACATTCTGCAACCAGTTTAGGGTTTAATTTCTTCATATGGAAAAGAGAACACATGTATACAGAGTGCCAGTTTTTGACACAAAGTCAGAATCTATAAAACATAATGGACTACAGATACACTCCAGCACTTGAGTCCCAGCTATGCACTATGCAGTAGAGGCACCGTGGATGCAAACAGCATTTCTGAAATTACTAAGTATTCATAGTACCTTCCTACACAACAAATTCTATGTTCTGTTCAGGGCACTAAGCATTACTTTGCCATCTCATTAGAGAAAATATGCCATTAAATTAGCATATATTTTCTTCTTATCTCTCTGCATTAAGTCTACTTATTTACATGACTTTCTCCCTCCATTGGACTAAGAATTCCTAAAGGTAGAGACTTGAACTAATTTCTTTATTATTTTTGCATGCCTTGCACATGGTAGAGTCAACACATTCTTTATTGACTGTGTGAAATGGCAGCTACTTGACATTAACTAGGAACATAAGATAGCACCAACCTTTATCTACTGTAATTGGGTTGACCTTTCCAGATGAATAATTTCTCCACATTGTTTGGCCTTCCGTGCATTATAATTGTTAGTATTTGACAATTAATTAGAGTATGCTAATGTGAAAATACAAGAACCCTCAGGTGCATGTCAAAGAGTAGATAGATGGACAGTCAGAAGTGGAAGGAACCTGTCATACCCAAATTTCAACATTTAGAGTCCCTTAATTCATTTTTTTCCGACCAAGCAGAATCTTGATCATCTATTTTTGTTTTTTTACAGAACATCGTTTCTAAATGTTCTTTTTTACTTATTTATTTTTATTTATTTATTAAAACTTTCCACCTCCTCCCCTCCTCCATTTCCCTCCCCCTCACGCCCCTCCCCTTCCACTTCCTCTCCAATCCAAAGAGCAGTCAGGGTTCTCTGCATTGTGGGAAGTCCAAGGACCTCCCCCCTTCATCCAGGTCTAGGAAGGTGAGCATCCAAA
>LOJH01044801.1:0-13720 GCA_001685095.1 Ellobius talpinus | reverse complement strand
GCAGTAGAATCAAACCCAGTGCCATTGTCCTTGGCTTCTCAGTCAGCCCTCATACTGATGGAGCATGTGATCAAACTGGACTCTCTGAATGTGACAGAGCTTTTCTTTAGGGCCTTCATGGTTAGGCCATGACAGGTACTCAAGTAGATGGAGTCCATTCACACTTACTGGAGAGGCTACATCTTTTTCTCCCATCTACCTGCGTAGTTCAACATTCCCTCTTTGATGCAAGATGGATGATGTAGTCTTCACCTTCATAGGTTCTAGATCACAAAAGAAGAACTCAGTGGGTTCCTTTGTACATGGGTCATTTAAATAAAGAATGATCACGTGTATGAGCATGCAGAACTCCCCTGCTGCTTACGAATAGGCAGTCCTGTGGACTATTTTGTCTCCTGGAACAAAACATGTCTGTTCAGCCTTATTCAAGGAGGAAGGAGAACTGTGTGGAATTCTAGGGAGGGAATTATTTTAAAAGCATATAGACTATCTCCTTCCCGTTTCAATGTAAAGAACAAGGCAGGTTAATCCTTTCATCAAAATTCTTTCTAGTTCCAATGTAGTGCTGCTTCTATTCATATTTGCCATAAACTCACTGTACACTGCTGCTGTATTAGGTGCCCTCCCGAACATACCTCAGTGTGCCACACCATTGAACAAATGGCGCCTTTCTGAAATGTCTTTATCTAACGTTTGTTTGCTAATAAATTAAATACATGATGCTAATTAACAGAACTCAGTATCTCTCATCAGATGTTCTAACTTATCTTGCGTTTACACTACAGTATAGAAAATAACTTAGTGTGCCCCATATTATACTCAGTTTATATGCGACCATATCTGTTTAGCTGATTACTGCCTGGAATGGTCCCTGCAATGATCTGAACCATCCCTAAGATTATGAAGCCAAGTTGTGTAGTGTTTACTCCCACATCCACTACAAACAGAATAATTCTACTTTAGATGTTGACTAGCAAGGTGAGCATACAGGCTAACTGGACTGAAAAAGTAGAGGCTCAGACCATCCCAGAAGGGCTGAGTGAGAAGCCCAGAAGTAAGAGGTAAGAAGTAAAAGAACTCAGAGATGGCAATTCTCAATGAGGGATTTAACAAACGGGACAAAGCAAGGGCAAATAGTCATCTCTCCCCTTTCTCAGCCAGAAAACCTTATTAGGTACTGGAGCTTGTGTTATGCAGCTTAGAAACTTAGGTAGACCCTCTAGGTAATAGCCCAAAACCTAAAGCAGTCAACTGTTCTTGTTGTATAATATTGTTTAGGAATGAAGCCTTCATTTTTGTATGTCTCCTATCTCTGCTTCATTCTTTTTCATTCATACCCTTGCCTTCACTAAGATTAGTCTGCCCAGTAAAATATTAGCTCTAAGATTTAAGCACAAGTTCTGTTATTTAGCAAAATTCAGTTTTCTTGCACCCCAAGTCTCTCTCTCTAAGATCTATTTATTTATTATGTATACAGTGTTCTGCCTGCATGTGTCTGTGCAGGACAGAGATGGTACCAGATTCCATTCCAGGTGGTTGTGAGCCACTATGTTTGCTGGGAATTGAACTCAGGACCTTTGGAAGAGCAGTCAGCTCTCTTAACAGGTGAACCACCTCTTCAGCCCACACCTTAAATCTCTTAGCAGCCCTTTATTTCTTTCTCTTTTTAAACTTTTTCTTTTCCTGATTTTTGTTTATAACTCCAGATATCCCCTAGAATTTCAGCTCCCCTTCAAGATACATTATCAGCATCAATTAATTTTCTGATCCACCAATCAGATACAATTTTCCTTATTGAAAAAAATCTCAATTGTTGTCATTTGAATAAGAATGTCCGCAATAGGCATGCATATTTGAATGCTTAGTCACCAGGGTAGCACTATTTGGAAGGATTAAAAGGATTAAGAGGTGTGGCCTTGTTGGAGGAAGTGTGTCACTAGGGATGAGCTTTGAGGTTTCAAAACCCATGGCAAGCCCAGAATCTCCCTCCCTCTTGGCTAGCAGATCAGGATATAGCTCTAGCTGCTTCTCCAGTGCCGAGAGCGCTGCCATTATCCCCACCTTGATACTAACAGACTAAACCTCTAACACTGTAAACAAATCCCCAGCAAAATGCTTTTCTTTTCTAGCAGTTGTCTTGGTCATGGTGCCAATTCACAGCAATGGAACAGTGACTAAGATACCTATTATTATTGTATCTGGTATAGATAATTATGTCCTATGCTAAACATTTGTGTCTAAATGTTATTAAACATTTGTGTCTCCTATTAGAGGTTGAACTTAATGAAGGCGAACACTGCAGTCTATTAATCTGAAATATCTTTCCACACAGAGTACATACATAAGAACTTTTCAATACAAGCTAAAGTGGTGGTCCAGGCCTGTAAGTGCAGCATTCTAGAGATTAAAGATGGGAGGACTGTTTAATTGGAGGTCTGACTTGGTTACCTGTCTAGACCGTCTTGAAAGAATAGAGGGGCAGAATCAGGAGGCGAAAGATGAGTGGAGAGAAGACAGAATTGGGGGTGCAGACTATGAAATCTTTAATACGAGGTCATTCCACACCAGACGTTGCCTAATTGTCCTTACTCTGCCGTTGTTGGTCACACACTCCAACCTGTGTGTCTACCAGAACAGAAAGGGTAGACTCCAAAGTTTACCTGTTATTTCTTACTATTTTTATCCCTGTAGTTATTAAAGCACTACATTAATTTCTTCATATCCAGGAACCCCTTTTTGTTTTTTAAATATAAAAACAAATGCCACATGGCAACTCTTCTTTGAAGCTTCCACTACTATTCCTGGGCCCTCCTCCGATAATTTAATGATCTTGGATTTAACTTCATTATAACAATTGAGTTTATCTAGCATCACCAAGCTATTTTTTATTAAAGTCAAATATAAATACCATTTTTTATTTTTCAAGGCTATACAGTCCTTGTCCCTGCTATTCAATGCTGCATGGCATGGCAGTATAAAATATAGACAACATGTGAATAAATGGACCAATAAATTGCAAACAAAAAAGGGCAGTGGATAGACTTAATCAATAGGCATACATAGTATGCCAACTCCTGGAAAAATTCACTGTAATTTTTTTAAATATCAATAAGCTCTTTATTCTTTAATGCACAGCAACATTTGGCACTTATTTGGTGTTCAGGAAATATGCATTCCATGAGGGAGTTTGCCAACGAAGATGAGTCCTTAAATTTTGATTTTCATATTCTCCCTCTGTGTTTCCAATACAGAAAATCCCTCCTGAGAATGACTCTCTTTTTGCTTGCATCTGTTTCTAAGTGTGGAATTGGCCTGGTGAGATGTAGTAGAGAGTTTCATGCCAGACCCTAAGAAACGTTATTGTTTTTGCAAGACAGTTTTCTGCCAAAGTCTGGAATCAATCTTTTCATTACGGGGGTGTGGGTAGATATTGAAATTGTCTCATTTATCTGGTCAGTGAACAATCCCATTGACTTATTCTCCACTACCTACTAAGGTTTTCTGGCTGGGAAAGGTATAGTTGTATTATTAAATGGCATTGAAAGTACAAGTGGCTACACTAAAGTGTACATTTGTGTAATTCTCATTGGTAATTCTTCATTTTTAATTCTTCTACTGTTAGTGATTTTTCATGCTGAAGTGACTCTTTACTGTCATTCATTTTTTCCATCAGCTATTCTGCTTTTCCCATTGCTTCTGATACCCATTTTTGGCTGCTCGTGCACATGTGGCTCCATTCATCTTTCATCCCCACTATGTGACGGTCACTAAGATTGCAGGCAGGGCAATGCATCCCTGTCTATAAGCTCAGCAAGGGAGTCAGAAGTTTAGGGTGAGCCTCTGTCAAAGGCAAGCCTGAAATACAGGAGAACTTGTTTCAGAAGAGAAACATGAGCAGAGGTATTTGCATTTCAAATTATCCTTCCCCTCTGCTCTTTAAAACCCTCTAGCCTACTTCCGCCAGTCTTCATTCTCACCAACCTCTATGTTCCATAATTTACATAATGTATCAATTTTCCATTATCTGAAGATCTGAAAAATCAGTTTTGGAAATTCTAATCACAGTATGTAGAAAGATATTGTAAGATCAATGATATCACCAAATTTAATGACAAATAGAGCATTGTGCTTGTGGTTTAAAGACACATGCATTTGTTGTTTTAGGGGTGATTAATATGCCAATTTCTCTTTTACCAAAAAAGCTGTGTTGATACCACATAGAGGGAAAAGCATATGGTAATATGCGAAAAGCAGACTGTGCTAAATATAACATTCAGATGAATTACAACAAAAACTGGTGGGATAATCAAATACATTAGGTTCATATTTAAGGATTAAGACATTGGCTGTCATTTTCTGACAATGTTTTGTAGTAACCTCATGTTAATCAAATACAATCATAAAGAGTCTTATACGTTACTCAAGAAACATCACTAATTTCACATATTATGTAAATAGAAAAAAGTTCTGACTTTACTCATGGATTCCAGTAGCTTCTCCTTACAAGTGTGATTTGAGTGACAGTAATTTTAATAGAAACAAAAGTCTGAAGACCAATAACCCCTGAGGTTTCTTTCAAAACATCACAATAGCTGATGTCACCCCAACACAGCTAGAGAAAAGCTGAGACCAGAACACCCACCCACTGACCCATTTGGAATGCTTGGGAGATTTTAAGTGTATCCAGTAAAACAGTAGGAGCTTGAAGAATGTGTCTGTGCACCAGAGTCTTTGATATTTGTAGGAATAAGGAAATGTGGAATAAGAGAAAGGACAAGTGACGTTAGCATTGCTGAACATTTACTAAAGAGATCGTATGATAAAATACTGAGATTTTGAAAATCTTCTATCATGACATGTAGTATAAACACCTAGGTCTTCAGCAGTGTGCTGTGAGAAATCCCAGCCCTTGAGAAAAAGAGACAGCAAAGACTTTCCAGAGGAGACGATAAGTTGAGAAGCATTTTCAGATTTGGCAATTAGGTTGTTAAAGGGAGAGAAGTGAAATGTGAGTGGGTGGGTGGGAGTCAGAATGTTTAGAGTTGAAACGCCATAGTTTAGAAGTGTAGGAACTAGAGAGGAAAGTGAAGTTGTGTATATTTGTACACAGGTCCTGAGACAACCCCGCTTCAGTTAGAGGTTGAGAAGTATGTTCCTCTGATTACAGGGGAAGGCCAGTTCAGGCACCCTCGCCTACTAGAGGGTGGAGGGAGGTGAAGATCATGACAGGGAAATCTACAGAGATAGCTGAACCAAGCTCTTCAGAACTCATGAACTCTAGACCGACAGCTGTGGAGCCTGCATGGGCCTGAACTAGGTCTTCCACATGTGGGAGACAGTTGTGCAGCTTGGTCTATCTGAGGGGTCCCTGTTAGTGAGACCAGGGTCTACCCCTAGTGCAGGTGTTGGCATTTTGGAGCCCATTCCCTATGGTGGGATGCTTTGCTCAGCCTTGATGCGGGGGGAGGGACTTGGTCCTGCCTCAACTTAATGTACCAGACTTTGTTGACTCCCAATAGGCCTTGCCCTTTGGTAGGAGTGGATGGAGGTGAACTGGGGGAGAGGCTAGGGGCCAGGAGGAGGGATGGGAGAACTGTGGTAGGAATGTAAAATGAAATTTAAGCATAAATAAAAGTATCAAACCAGAAAAAAAAGAAAGTATGGTCTTCATCCCTTGGTACCTTGATGAAGACCCTGAAGCTGTACTGATGCTACAAATATGCTTGAAAAAAATATGGACTACCATAGGGGAGCCTTTTGGTCATGGGCAACGGTTTGCATCACACAGTAGTGGTACTGAGTGCACCCAAACAGAAGGCAGAAGCTTAGATCTTTGAAGATTTCTTGGAAAAAGCATGTCAAGGGGTAAACACAAAACAAGACACCTGAAAAATGACAAGGAATGAGACAGAAACATGAGACAAAAATAATTAAAAAAACAAAAACCAGCAATCAATATTTTGTAACATGGGAAAGGTGTTAAATTCTTCACAACTCTTAGTTCTTATATAAAAGTAGGAGAGAATACTTTAGAATTGTGGGCATTTCTTTTGATTCGATAGGTCTATGACTTTATGCCTCCTAATAGTTTAATGAAAAATTAAAAAATTCAAATAATCTTTTTTCTTATGCTATAATTCAAATTCCTTTTTAAAAACTATTTTAGTAGTTTTTCAAACCTCAGATATTAAATGCTTTAGTTTAATTAGCTTAAATCAATATTAGAAACAAATGAGATGTATAAGGAAGAGAGCTGGTTGAATAAGTCCAATTAGAAAAATGTGATGTGCCTGAGTTGTGGAATTATGAAATATCATACATTAACTGAAAAGAGAGATTAAGGTCTGTGAATCAAATAGAACATAAAGGCACATTGTTGAGAGAATAAGAAAAAATTCAGAACAATGTTTATAGAATGGTATAATTTATATAAACAAATAAAAAAACCAAACAATTTTGAAGCAATCTTCTGTGTGTTCTACCTAAAGCACACAACCCGTGGATTTTCTGCTCTTCAGAAATCTTATTTCAGGAGATGCTTGAGAGCTAAACCCACCCTGTGGACTTTACAATGTCATATTTAGAAGATAATAAACATATGCAATACTTGGAAATCATTTGAAGGTAGAAAAGAGGGGTTGGACGTAACCCAGAAGAAAACATAACTCAAAGAATAGTGGAAAAGGAGACAAAGCATTGAAACTCCAGGCATGACTGTCAATAACTCAGAATTTAGCCTGGATATCCCCCAGTTCTCTCTAAATTAGAGTTTCCTCCTTTGACTACAGAAGGGAGATATCTAGAGGAAGACCAAAGCGCCACGTCTTAGTCTTACGACACTGAGATGCTTCTGGATTATTGTGATAAAATAACCACGATGTTTAGCACAAACGTTAGATCTGTGGATTGAAAAAAATCATAATTTAAAGTACTCGGATGCAATTGTTCAGTGATTCATAAACGTGACGTTCCCTAAGTGACACATCTAGAGGTTGGCAGTGAACCAGCCTCACTGGGTCTCCCTCCCCTTCTAGGCCTCCTGAATCCTGGGTGGAATATGGTTATTCTAACTACTCCATGTTACAGTGTGTGATAGCATATCAGGGAGAATGCTAAATCAAGATTCTCAGAAAATGACAGAGGGATTGATTGACAATCACCAAATTATGCTTAGGAAAAAGACACATATATTACTTAAGCTCTATACTTAATGGTATCATTTATAAATGATTCACAGTGGATTTTAGCATTGTCTGTGGTTTCTCTTCACAAGGTAGTTTGATGCTAAGTCTTTGACATGGTGGCTAGGGAACAAGTCTCTGGATTGGTCTTCTAAGATTATCACATGGTTGGCTTGGGGATGTCTACTTCCAGGAGTAAACACTTTTCACCAAGTCAGAGTCCTTGCATGAGAGTTTTGCTTGATGTTCTACTCTTACTTGCCAATGTACTCATGACTGCTATCCAGCTCTGACTTGAGAGTATCTGCTATACTTCTGTTCCCCTTGCATGATTGCTGGCTCTGTGGTGATCTCATGTAACCTCGTGCCCACGCTAAGTGTTCTTAAATTAATCGGTGGAGCGATTTTTCCTATTTAGAGTACAAGTTGAAATCAATCTCTCTTTTGCACAATGCAGTATTAGCTCCAATGTGTAGCAGGAATTAGTATTTCATTCTTCATTTTTTTGCGTGTAATAGAATGTTAATTTTAGTTCTGCACAAGGCTAACATAATATTGAATATGTGTGGTATGTGACTGGTCTCAGGCCAATGTAATACCTTAACATTAGTCTCAGGCCAATGTCATACCTTAACATTGGTCTTAGGCCAATTCACCATAACAATGCACATAACTTTCATGTTACTGCCCCAAAGAGGTGTGTGCCTTACAATTACAATTTCTTCATCTCAGTAACTGAAATATGATAATGAAGGCTTACACAGGGATGGGAATAATACTTAGAGATAGCTAAAAAATGAGAGAGAACTTCAAATTATAAACCCAGAGACTATAACCACATCAAATCTATCCTATTTCTCTTCAAAAGGTCTACCTTGTTTAAGTGAGATTTGTTCAGTCTTTATAGAAGCATGAAGGTGTGTTTTATTGGTCAAAATCAGGCACTTATAAATTGAGTAATGATATATCACAAGTGAAAAGAGACAGCACCGGCTTAGTGGTTGGAGAGTGGATTGCAAGTCTGTAAAATTTTCAAACCAGGATTCTAATATCAAACGTTAGATAAAACACTGCATTTATTTCATGTGTCTGTTGCATTTGCCCCATAAACTGCCCCAAGAGTGAGTATCAGACAAACCAATACAAATTTATCACTTTTCAATTCTAAAGACCTAAATTACAAACTGGAACATACTGGTACAACGCAAAGGTGTGAGCAAGGTTGGATTCTGTTTTAGATCTAGGAGGCATCTTACATCCTTGTTCATATGAGTTCTGGAGGCCTCCTATATTCTAAGACTATGGCTTCTTCCTCCATCTTCAAAGAGAGAGATCAAATGTGTCTTATGTCAAATCACTTTAATCTCTTCCTTTATTTATATTCAAAAACACATGTGCTTATAATGCATCCACCTAGATGGTCCTGTATCCAGGATCAGTTTCCTATCTTTAAAGCAACTAATTAGTCACATTATTATATCCGTTCCTTTAATTCCTCTTTGCCATATGGGGTGATGTACTCCCAGTTTTCAGGAGGGCACGTGAATATCTTTGTTGGGGGACATAGTTTTGTCTACCACATCTCATCCAGCAACAACTTGAAAATCAAAGCCCATTCTGGGTCCACTAGAAGAACACACTGTATGTTTTCATATCTATATATAACAATGGTAAGTGAAACAAACTACCAAGTCTGGCTCTTTGAAAGATGACCAGTCCTGTGCACGTAGGCACTAGTTTTCCTCTCTTTTCCCTTTGACCTGGAGCAGGGTTCTGATTTCAGAGTCTTAGAACTGAGGAATTAATAGTTTTTCTACTTGGGTGATTCTGAAGAAGCAACCTCCTCAGGAGACAAGCTGGCAGCATGAGTCAGTGTTTTCTGCCAGACAATAGGAGAGGGCACTCTGGCACATATCTTAAAAAGGATATTTTATTCTCATAAAAAATCTCTTCTTAATGGATTGAGGCCTCAGGTACCTTAGAGAAAAGGCCCAGCGGGGAAATCCAGATTGCCAAAGCCTGAAGTGTCTGAAACCCTACATGCCTTTGAGCCTGAAGTAGCAGATTTGATCACGAAGGAGGATATTCTCTCCTGTGTCCACTTCAGACACAATGAAAGAAGTCTATTGATAAGAAAAATTCCCAGAAGAAAAGGTTAGAATTTGTGGATAGGCAGCCAGACAAGATAAATGAATTGAGATACTGACCTTGATTTAAAAAAATCAAGGTGGCACAGGATCAGTAATTAGGGTAATATTTTAATTTAAGTACTTCATTAAGTAAAGTTAGCACAAAATTCTGCAATGAACAAACTGTTCTTAAAAATGCAAATAATGGCAAGATCAGTACCAGTGCCCTAGGAGCCATACTGGAGCCAGAGGAAAAAGGAAGAGACAATAATACTGATCCTGTCTTTATTAAAAATTGACAACTCATTCATCACAGATCCTTTCCCTTCATTTTATTTGTTTAAATTTGTTTCATCAAATTACTTTTATCTTGAGGGGATATCAGAGACAGTAATGCATAGTAATGAACAGGATTAAAATGTATTGTATGTATGAGAACGTCATACAAGTAGTAACAGATATATAAAAGTGAAGGTTTGCACTCAAGTTCAAACTCTAGTATATATACAAAAATACACTCAGTAATATACAAATTAGGTTTAAAAAATAAATCACTGAGATGTGTATACATGTCCTGCACATGTGTATATATGTATGTGTGTGCATGTGTGTGTCACCTTGTGCTGCCTTCTATTTTGTACCTTGGAAAGTGCTTTGTTCTCTTTGCTGGCCATTCCTTGTGGTCTGACATCTAGGAGAGACACAGAAAGATTTGCCAAGACAGCAGAAGGAGGGGGGCCAGATGCACTAGTGAAAGGGTTTATTCCATTTCAAAATGAAAGAACGACCATTCAATGAATACATCTCCCTTAAAATCCCGTGGTGAGGCCTAATCCCTAGGCACCTCAGAATATGACCGTATTTGGGAACCAGTTCTCTAGAGGCAAATATATATAAAATGAGGCCCCTTAGATAATCAGTCATCCAGAAAGCCTTGTAATCTTTATAAAAAAGTGGGAGACACTGGTGACACCCCCAAAGGAAAGAGAGCAGGCAGTCTACGTGTGGTGGTCTCCTGCAAGCAAACGAAAGGGGCATGGGAGGAAAACAGCACATCGCTACCTTGGCCTCAGATTTCTAGCTTCCAGCACTGTAAGAAGATCTAGTTCTGTTGCTTATAGGTCTCTGTTAGTGGTCCTTTCCTACAGTAGTCCTACTGAACATACACAAGAGTCATTAGGATTGCCTGTTCAGACTCTGCTGTGTGATGTTTTATTCTTTTCTGGGGGTGCCCGCCACCCAGCTCCCAAATAAATCACACATGGAGGCTTATGCTTAGTTATGAATGCCTAGACTTAGCTTGTTTCTGGCCAACTTGTGTTATCTTAAATTATCCCATCTACCTTTTGCCTCTGGGCTTTTATCTTTTTCTATTTCTGTGTCCTTTACTTCCTTCTCCATCATTTGCTGTGTAGTTGGGCAGGTGGCTCCTTGATGTCCTCCTCTCCTTGTTCTCCTCCTCTCCTTGTTCTCTTGCTCCTCTTTCTTCTTGGGCGCCATTCTCCTTCTATTTATACTCTTCCTGTTAGCCCCGCCTATCTTTGCTCCTGCCTCGCTATTGGCCATTCTTCTCTTTATTAGGACCATCAGGTGTTTTTGACAGGCACAGTAACACAGTTTCACAGAGTTAAATGAATGCAGCGTAAACAAAAGTCACACACCTGAAAATAATCTTCCCCAACTTCCCCAATCTTCCCCACTTTTTCTGTGTGAGAAGACACAGGAATTTGTTTTTAAGTTTTAATTGCAGTTACGAAGGTGTCAGCTGTATCCAACTCACAGCTTGTGTGCTGTATGCAGCCAAGAGAAGCTAAGAACATAGCGCAATGCAAAACCATGAGCGTAGCCCCCGATGTGTTAACCAATCCTAGGCGACCAGGCCTCCAGACATGTACATATGAACAACACTGAATGAACTCAGTAGGTTGTATCCGTTCATATGCACATGAATGTATATATGTAATAAAAATAAAGGAGACATCAAGAATTTGAAAGAGAGTAGAAGGATTTGGAGAGGGGAGAGGTTGAGATGGAAATCATGTAAATACAGTATTCATGCATAAAATTCTCAAATATTCTAGTTAAGAAATGAAATAAAGCAGTACATTTTACGGGTATGTGTGTTTGTAAACGTATATTAAAAGGTGGGCACCACTGAATGGAAGCCTAACATAATAGGCTCTTCAGCTCCAATATGCTGGACAAAGAACTGTATCTTCTACTCCTGAAGAGGCCTGTGGTTCACCTGGAAATCTGAGACGCCGAGTTGGAAGCAATCACTGGTGTGTCACCTTCAGAGAAGATATCTGTTTGTTTTCAGAGAATAGAGAAGGGCGCATAAGAAGATTAGAATGGGCCAGCATCAGAATTACTGCAGACTCCCAACACCTACAAATTATTGTTTTGCTTTCCTATTTTTTGGAAGGGGTTTGGTTTTTGTTTGTTTTTGATTTTTGAGACAGGGTTTCTCTGTGTAACAGTCCTGGATGTCTTAGAACTTGCTTTGTAGGTCAGGCTGGCCTCGAACTCCCTGAGATCTGCCTGCCTCTGCCTCCCAAGTGCTGGGATTAAAGGTATGAGCCACCACCACCTGGCTAACACCTACATTTCTTTAGTAACAGAACCCCAAATCTCAGCTACACTGAAGGCACTCAATAAAACAAAGGTTTAAATGGTATTGACATTTATATACTTAACAAGAGATTATACATAGAGATGTGTGTGTGTGCAAATGCAAGATCAGGTCCTAATTAGAAAACGGAAGCCCCCTCCAACCTTTCTTCATTAAGATGTTTCAAGTGTTGACCTCATGATTGAGACGTTTTCAACTGTACACATAAAGTCTGCACTCACTACTCAGCTCAAACCACAGATGTCTTTTTCACTCAGTTTGCACCAGCAGTTTTAGGCAAGAACATATCAGGAAATATTCCTGGCTATGTCCCTAAATATTCAGCAAAACAAGCTAGAGTTTATTCTTTTCTGAACTTGATTTGAGCAATTTTGGTAGTTCAAATTATACTGAATATAAAGTGATTAAACATCTCAGGCAGCCGTTAGGGTGGTAGTTCAGCAGCTATAAGATCTCGAGTATTAAGACCCTGGAGAAGGAAGAAGCATTTCTCTGCATAACGTTTCATATGTGAGCAGTTGGGGTTGGTATGCTAGTGTTGAAGCAAGCAGGACCAAGGCCTTTTCTCATTGGCAGCATTACCACCTCACCTTCTGTTCCCACTCCTGACCTATCTTCTGAACTTTATTCTATTTTATCCAGCTGCCTGATCAACAGTTCCTCTTGAGTATCTAAAAGAAATTTCAAAATGAAATTTCTAAACCAAAATTCTTGCTTTCCTACCCACAACTACATATCTTCCCCATGTTGGCGAACACACCGCTCCTTTTCTGGATGTTGAATCTCAATGGCTTTAAGAGAAAAATTCCAAGAATTATCCTAAATAATTTCTGAAATCTTGGTAATGTGTCCCAAGTTGGATCACATTGCCTCTCCTTGTTTCTAAAAGACATTGTGGTCTTTTGATTTCTCTGTGTTGAAAAGTCAAAAATGGCAACCCAATAGGATTCCATGCTTCTACTTTTACACAGCACATTCTGTCCCCAATACAAATCAGAGTATACTAATATTTTATTTTTTATTATAATATGCCACCACAATTTAATAATTTGTCATATATATATATTTATATAGTTTTGTTCATCAGAAATCCAACTTTATTGTCAATAGACGAAACCCAGTGCTTCTGGCTGCCTTAAGGCTCTAGTGTAGAATCCATTACTTTTTTCTTTAGCTTCTTCAAGGTCTCCATACTCCATGGATCATGTCTCTGCTCCAGAAAAAGACATCACAGTAGACTAAGTCCTTGTCACACTTCATCACTTTGATGCCTTTTCTGAGGTTCCTTTACTCTTGAAGACACTTGTGATTTACATTAGGACTATCTTCACCATCTTAAATAATCTCTTTCGTTCAATGTTCTTTGGTTGGCAGCATTACTTGTATCTGAGACTGCCCTTTGCCATGATGTCATGTAACATGTTTATAGTTTTCAGGACTTGGACCATGGGTATATTTGTCTTTGTCTTTCTTTATAATATTGATGGGTATAAATCAGATCTTATTTCCCACTTCTTATGTACTCTATTGCTTTATTATTCACAATTAGAACAAAACCCAAGAATATGTGTTTCCTAATATGTCTATTTCTACTCTCTGGTATTACTCCCCATTTTCCTGCCTACACTCATTTCTATGTAGTTTCATCCACATCATCCCCCCTCTCTGTTTCTCTCTGTGTGTATTGAGATAGATAGATGATAGATAGATGATAGATAGATAGAAGATAGATAGATAATAGATAGATAGATAGATGATAGATAGATAGATGATAGATA